>RXON01001103.1:0-197771 GCA_009667805.1 Leptobrachium leishanense | reverse complement strand
CAGGCACATAAAGGTTTCTTTACTGATACCGCTTTGTTGAATTTTTCAAAACTCCTGGTTCACCCTGCCGCCATAGGACCACCAAGGAAGCAGATTCCAGATAAAAAGCCATTTATTTTTAACACACCATAAAATAAAATAAAACACTCCAACGCGTTTCGTCTATATAGAACATAGACCTCATCAGGGAAAAATAAAAGCATATAACTCCTCTCTCTATGTACTCTTAAATACTAAATACTAAATAGCAGGACAGTTAGCAGGACATAATTAGGGCAATCAATGATACGATCAGCAGCCTTGCGGGTCCTTAGGTACTTCCGGTTCCGTGCGTTTCATTCCTTACACATCCGTTTGCACTTCCGGTTTCGTGCATTTCACTTATTGCGCATGTCCGGAAGTCCATGCATTTGGACCTCTTCGTTGCTTGGAATCCTTGAAATCTTTACAGCGGGAGCATAATGCGGATATCTACATTTATCGTCCAGATGGCGGCGCATGCACCTGCTCACACTAGTCCTTATAGGGAGTTCAGTTACAGACCTAGGTTTTTAGCCCTTTAATGTCGAGAGTACGAATCACCCAGGATCCTGGAAAACTCTCCCGGCATGGGGAAAATTCCCCAGCCTCACATGGATATATTGCCCCAGCAGCTCACACATGGATATATTGCCCCAGCAGCTCACACATGGATATATTGCTCCAGCTCACACATGGATATATTGCTGCAGCTCACATGGATATATTGCCCCAGACCAGCTCAAATGGATATATATATTGCCCTCAGCACACGTGGATATATATATTGCCCCCTGCTCACATGGATATATTTGCCCCAGACCAGCTCACATGGATATATTTGCCCCAGACCAACTCACATAGATATATTTTCCCCAGACCAGCTCACATGCATATATATTGCCCCAGACCAGCTCGCATGGATATATTGCCCCAGGCCAGCTCACATGGATATATTTGCCCCAGGCCAGCTCACATGGATATATATATATATATATTTTTAAAGGATTTTACCAGGAAGGATACATTGAGATTTCTCTCATTTTCAAGTATGTCCTGGGTGGCGAGTATGTACCGTTAGGTGTCTTGCAAAGGACACTTACTGGAGAGGTTGCTCGCTGGGATCGAACCCATGACTCCACAGGCTCTCTCCATTTGCCCCAGACCAGCTCACATGGATATATTTGCCCCAGACCAGCTGACATGGATATATTGCCCCAGGCCAGCTCACATGGATATATTGCCCCAGGCCAGCTCACATGGATATATAGTGCCCCAGGCCATCTCACATGGATATATTGCCCCGGACCAGCTCACATGGATATATTGCCCCAGGCCAGCTCACATGGATATTTATTGCCCCAGGCCAGGTCACATGGATATATTGCCCCAGACCAGCTCACATGGATATATTGCCCCCAGCTCACCTCTGCCAGGCAGCCAGGCCCCTCCGAGTCATTGCGGAGGGGCGGATCCAGTGGCCGCTGTGTTCTTTTCTTCTATGAGCTGCCGCCTGCATGGATATCTGCCGCTCACCTGGGATCCCTCCTCCAGCCAGCCGCGATCTCGCGAGGCCAGACAGCTCCAGATTCGGACTCCGAGAGTCCGATACCGGAGTTGTCAAAAATTAAAGGGCAGCTGGCGAAGAGGTGCCGGTATGTTGTACCGGCGCCTACCGCCTCAAAAAAAAACCTGGTTGCAAGAATATATTTACTGTCTATTGACAAGTCATAAATTAGCTCAAAGCGGTAGTGTAGCAGATTAGAGATGGGAGATGGGGCAGATTAGATCTGTATTTCTATCTATATAAGGGTCTGCCTGTGTATATGTGTCTAGGTGCCTGTTTATACATATCTCCTCCATATAGAGTCATATTCATATTTGTGTCTGACCATTTGGGGAGTGTGTCTCTGTGTCCACAGCTGTTGCGAGTGGATGCTAAAATGTATTTAAAATGGTTAACTTTCTCCCCTGGGGGGGAGGATATAACACGTGGATGTAAAATGGAATGTCTTTGTGAACTGACATGTCGTGTAGCCTGTTAGTCGCACCTTGGGAGCCAGCCCAGCACCAAGATTTAGGCCCTATCTTCAAAGACAGGAAGCACATCCTTGATCCCTAAAGGGGGTCTGGGGGGAAGATGGACACCTTTGGGCAATTAAAAATTAACGACGAAGCGTACTGAGCATGTTCCGAAGAGGGGAATTCTGGGGATTGTAGGCAAAGGCTCTGCCAGCTAGGAGGCTGAACTTAGAAAAAAGGCAGCCCTATATATAGTCTGAATCAAGCATGACTCGGCGCTATTTCCTTGGAGGTCAATCGAGGATTGAGGAAATATTGCCAGCTCTTAATAGGGCCTCCCTATCACTGACACTAGCTTATGGTTCGTAAATTATGCTCTGTGTTAATCCTTTTCTTTTATTTGCTATAAATAAAGAGACTCTTTACTGCAGAATTTTATAATGAACGGTTTATTAGATATTGAATTAAAACCGGAATATTTTTAACACCTAACCAACTTGATTAGTTACTCACTCTACAAAGAGGTGCCTTGATGGGGCGAGTGAGCTTACGTTGCAATGGCCATTGAAACAAACTAAAACCTCCTGATAGTGTTTTGTTGTACATGGAAATACATAGAAACGAGTGCAGATGACACCTTTTTTTTCTCTTGTCATGTTTTAAACTTGTTTAGTTTAGAGAAACGGCGCCATAGAGGGGATCTGATAACCTTATATAAATATATACGGGGCCATTATAAACCATTGTCTGGAAACCTATTCATTAACAGGACTATACACAGGACACGAGGTCACCCATTTAGACTGGACGAAAGGAAATTCAGCCTAAAGCATAGGAAGGGTTATTTTACGGTGAGAACAATAAAGCTGTGGAATTCTCTGCCTGTTGAGGTGGTTGGGTCAGAGACTGTACAGACTTTTAAAAAATGACTGGATGACTTCCTGCAGACACAGAATATTAAGGGTCATTGTGACAGACCAAGGCTGCAGGGGTTAAATATTATTGTGACACATCTGTAGTGGATTCTGGAAGGGAGGGGGGTGTCCCAACTGTTTTTTCCCCTGTGTTTTTTTTATTTTTCAAATAAAGTGGCAGTTTGCTTTTGCTTTTCAACCTCTCTGGTTGTGCCTGGAGCTTTGTATAGGGAAGGTTTGGGGGCTGTTAAATCTGGATTTCGGGGTTCAGCTTGGAGAAAGTGTTTGACAGAGGTACACAGTCGGTGTGCCCGTCGGTCTGTCACAGTCATAATATGTAATATGTAATAAAACAGGAAAGTCGTGCGCTTATATCCTAAGTTCGCTATATATGTCCTCAGAGATAATCCTTCCAAAATCTCAAACAAAACGACAGTCAATGAATCAATTAGGAACAGCGCTCTAAATGACACTATCAACAAAAAAGAGACAGTAGGTGAACAATATTAGTTTGACACACCTTAGTTTGGAAAGTGGGTACCATGTCCAATGGGTGCATGGATGGTAATTCGTACAAACCTCAAAATAAAGAGGGCGAAATATAACATAGCGTATAACTGTATAGCAAAAGCATATATAACCACGCAGCAAAATGTGCACTCACGCTTTCTGAGAGCCCTCAGCCCTCATGTAATCGCTCCACAGGTTATTGCAGGGCTAACCCGACTGCCCATATCTACCGACTCGTTGGTGTCCTCAAGGGATAGCTAACCTTCAATCCGAGACAGGGTTGGAGGTAAGCCGTCCTCAGACCAGGTAAGCACACAGATCCAGGGAATAGGAAGAAAAAAGTATTTTCAAAACTTTAAAAGATTTTTTATTTCCCAAACGGGATAAAAGAAAAAATAATAATTATGAACAGACAAGTAAATTAATTTTGAAAAGACCTTTTTTCTTCCTATTCCCTGGATCCGTGTGCTTACCTGAATTGATTACCTTTGCGCTCCCCATGTTAAGTATAGGGAGTGCAAAGTACAGTAACCTCGCGCTGAAAAGCGCAAGATACCAAACACTAACGGGTTACTTAACCCGTTTGTGTTTGGATCGTAATATGCGGTAGACACCGCAGCTAACGTTAATGCTCACGCAAGTGAGCGTTAACGTCAATAGTGTTATGTGGCCCTTAGTATTTAAACCCGTGTTTTTTATGTACATACACACCTTGATAAAGGCTCTGAGGAGCCGAAACGTCGGTTTTTTCTTTTAATGATTGCCTAATAAATTTTTGCATTTTACATTAAGTCCAGTGTGCGCCTAATCTTCTGGTTGCTGTATTTGCTTTTTCATGGATGCACCTGGGCTGCTTTTGTCTTTTCCATATCGAGACTGAGTGCTGCTCCCTTTCTGGATATAAATATATATATATATATATATATATATATATATATATATATATGTGCTTACTGGCCAGAGCAAAGTTTCCCAGGTTCTAATGTGGTGAATTTGGATCGTATAACTAAACTCAGCGTAGAAATGGTCACATGCAAATGCAGAATAATGTAGCGCCAGCTTTTAGGTGTAGCTAAAATATGTCAGTCCGCATTCCGACATTAATTTGCGCCTGCACTTTGTGATACCTAACTTATTGAAACGCTAATGAATGTTTTTGCTCCCCATATTCTGGAAGCCCAGGGTCATAGGCAAGAAGTGAATGTCACATGCTGGATATGATTGATGTCAGATAGCTTAACTCATCCCCTTTTGAAAGCACACAAAGTCCTTTGTATTTTCTTCACTTTATAGGGAAAGTAACAGCAAATAAAGGTGTCTTGAGGCAAGAGAGGACTTCTCAGGTGTACCTTGTTATGGCAGGATGGTAAAAACAGGATGCAGTCACCCAGTACAGGCAAATACTTGCTGACTGCCTCTGTGGTTTACTGAGAGGAAGGCAGGCTTTGCTTAGGAGGAAGTGGGCAGGGCTAAACTAACTATGTGGGTTAGACAGGGAGAGTGGACTAGTCCATTTTAAGTAAAAGCATAGGGGGAAAAGAAATACGGAATCTGATTTCTTGACACTCCATGTTAAGAATACAATGCACAATGTACAGTAAGCTTGTGCTAACGGATCATTAACATGGGTAGCTTCAGGAATATAAATTTCCAGAATTCCTTCAATGTAATAGATTGTAGATGGAAATTGTAGTAGCTGTAGTCCAGAAAAATCTGGGAGGCTGTGGAGAATTAACTGTCTCCTGTCCGTCCTTTTTGTTCTTTTCTCGAAACCCCGTCTCGAGCTGATATTGACACTTTAGATTAAAATCTCATCAACGTTGATGGAGAGATGATTAGAATAATAAATTAAGACACAGAAGCCTTGTAGTCACTCAAAACACATCTCTGGTTCTCTTTGTCTGAACACATTATTTATACATTTCTGCAAAAGAGGCTGTGTTTCTCATCTCATGCTCTAATTGGTAGAGCGGGAGACAGTGGCTGGAAAATCCCCCCCTAACATACAGAACACGTGATTTCGGGGAAATTGCAGATCTTTTCTTCAGAAATGAAACTAATCTTGTAGGATACAGAAACGAAACTTAACAGGGATTCTGCATATATGTGTCCCATATTAAACTAAAGAAATATATATAGGTTGCTACCGATCAATGCGAGGCGTTTGGTGCTCCTATTCCCTTCAGAGGCCAGAGTTCGATAGCCCTGCTGTGGCTGGGAAGATTAGAACAGCTCTGGTTAAGTTTACACGAACCTTGGAATCAAGCCTCTCATTGGCTGAACTCAAGTTTCTAATGAGTATTTCTAATGGATAGCATTCCTTGTTAAAAACGCCTCTCCATATTAACCCCTTACCTCCTGGTTTTGAACTGCTAGCAACCCCTCAAGCCAGCAGTCCAGGCAGCATTGCATAACATCCTGGCTCTGTTGTGAGCATTCGGATTTGCTCATACCTTTTTCATTTATCTGTCTATTCTGAACGCCAAGAGGAGGAGACGTTCTGTGAGCAAATAAGATATGTATATTATTGTTTGTCAGTAGTACCCTTTATCCCTTGTTCTGTTGTTTTCCTGTGGTATTCCTGGCTTCTGCTGCTGGACTTATTCTGAGTACCCCACTATCCAGTGGGACTGGAGATCTGCCTGGGTTCCTGAGTTCCAGTTATCTACCTTACCTGAGAATCACTATTGCCTGGCCCTTGGTGCTATTCCTGTGGAGTTTGCAGCTTCCTGACTACGTGGCCCACTATCCACTGGGGCCTAGAGACTTTCTTGGCTGCCAGACATCCACCCAGTGTCTGCTGCTAAGGTGCTGCTTTAATCAAGGTATTGCTACCCAAGTGGATTCTCCAGCTTCTGACTGCATAGCCCACCATCCTCTGCTTATTGTATACGTTGCCTTTTTGTATTGGACTTCCTATATGCAAAGACTGTGTCAGTGTGCTGTGCATTCGATATACATGTATTACCTGCATTCCAAGTCTCCTGAGTCTGCTTACTTGCTCACCCCCAGCGCTTGGGAAATAAAACCTAACCAAATAGGTCCAGGCCATGGCTCCATCCTGGCTCGGGCCTGACACTGTCCATGGTCTGACACAATGTAATGTATCCAATTGCTGAACGCACACAGACTGTAAGAAAATAATCCAGTTGCATGCGTTCAGCAAAGAAAAACAGACCTCGTTATTACATTTAAAATAAGTTAGGAAACCTAAACTTTCACCAAAAATTCCAGAAAAATGCCAAAAAATCTTAACAAATAAATTAAAACAACGGCTCTTTGCTGCAATTGAAAATTATAAATGGTTTAACCACTTGAATGCTAAGGACGCGCTCAGCGCGTCCTCAGCATTCCCGCTGGTGTGCTGAGGACGCGCTGAGCGCGTCCTCACATCGGGTCAGCGTTCGGCCGGGTTCCGGCCGATCGCTGGCCCTCCGGTGCGGGCTGACATCCTGGATGTCAGCCCGGCATCCGGACCAGCAGCCGCCATTATTAGGTGTCATCGCGGGGGCGCGATGACACCTAATTCAGGCGCCCCCCCCGCATGTGCGGAGGAGGCGCCTGAAAGGGAGGGGGGGAGGTCCTTCGGACCTCTCTCCCTCCCGATCGGTGCTCTGCGGGGCTTAACCCAGGCATCATTTGGAAGGGCACAGCCTGCCCTTCCAAATGATGCCTGGCATTAACCCCTGGGGAGCTGGATCGCGAATCGGCGCTGAAAAGCGCCGGTTCGCGATCCTTTCCCGGAGCTGGCCGACATCTTGGATGTCGGCCAAGCTTCCGGGAACTCCCCCAGAGGACTGGCGTCATCGTGCGTAGCACGATGACGCCAGTCCTACAGTTAACCCCTAACTGCCACCAAGTGTGGAGATAGGGAGTTCCAATGAACTCCCTATCTCCGATCCGTGGCAGTTAGGGGTTAAATTTTGATATGGTTGCATCGGCCAGAGCATGGCCGTTCCAACGATACCAAACATGAAAGTTAAAAATTTTGTAAAAAAAAAAAAAAAAGAAAAAGAAAAAAAAAAAAATTAAAAAAAAAATTAAAAAAAAAAAATAAACACTTTTTTTTATTTTTTTTGGTTTGTTAGTGTAGCAATATTGTTCCCATTTCAATTATAATGTGAACAATGATGCTGCACTAACGATTTTTGTATGCGGTGCGTTTGTTAAAAATAGTGTCATTTTCCCCAAAAAAAAATGTAACGAGACCCCATCTCTAATTTTTTTAACAAGCGCACCCCATACAAAATATAACCGCAATTGCTCGCATGTTAAAATGTGGAAAAAAACACTTTACACATTGTAAATTATTGAAAATACATATTTTATTGCATTTTTTGTTATAATATACAGACATGACATAACGTATACATATAATAATGACATATTATGAATCTACCGAGTCTGACGGAAAGAACGATATATAATATGTCGGTGTCATATACTAAAATAAGCCTTAAAAACACGTTTAAACATGATGCGCAAAACAGGTAAAAAATGACCTCAGCACAGGGGCGGGAAAAGCCTCAGCAGCGAAAGGGTTAAGAGAAATATTTAATAAAGATGGGGATTTTTTTTAACATTGAAAGTAACGTTGAAAATTCGAATTAATATCAACTATCGAATTGATCTTAACTTACAATACAATAGTCAGCAAACGACTTTATGAAACAAATTAATTTCTTTTCACTGTTTAATTTGACTCATCTTAATATTTAACCCTAGCTTGTCTTTTAACATCAAAATTTGGTTAATTGGAGTTTTATTTAGTGATCCGAAATTCAATCTGAAATCAGCTATCGAATTATATATCAAATTCGAAAAGAAATTAAATGTCGAATCAATCTTAAACGAAACGAAATTAAATTTCAGCCATGCACATCTCTAATGCCTTGCATCAATATTGGGCACCTCTCACCCTCAAAGTTAGACGGCGACAAAAAACAAGCAGAAAGTGCATGGTATTCAGCTACAGTGATAAATGCCTTTTATTTGACAAAACATTTCCAAGATTTAAGGAGAATCATGAAGCAGTTTGGAAGCAGATAAAATATATTTAGGATACAACTGAATACTACAAGAATATGGATTTAACTATTACATTGATAACCAAGGTTACATTGATACTATTACATAGATAACCAAGGTTTTTCAGAGATTTAATATCCTTTTCTAGCACCAGTTGCTCTCTGCACATGGGGAAAGGAGTGAATCCATCTAACAAACCGGAGAGTCCATCCCGCAGACTCTCCTCAGCATGTAAGAAGCAGATAATGCTGCCTCCAGCGGGCAGATCCTTCGCAGTCTCCTGTAGATGGAGCAGAACATGGATTTTGGCACATGACAGGTCAGATCCAAACAAATCAATATCGAGAAGGTGCTTCCCATCCCCTAATGGTACTGGGAACATAGGTGTTCCAAGGCTGAGGAACCCCTTAAATGCTGTGGATGATGGGCCAGTGTCAGAAACCGAGATGTTGTCTTCTGTTCATGTAGATCCACTAGTAGAGACATCGGACAGTTCACTCGACCCAACGATCCTACGCATGGCATCACAGAGGTATGAGCAGAGCCACTTAACACCCCAGCGCTGCATTAAATCAAGGTTGGCCTTACAGGTGGTAATCGGCAGCCAGGATTGGATGAGGACTCTTTCAGGAAGAAGATCTTCTTCTTTTAGAGGTCCGGAAAATAAACCGTGCACCTCTGAATAATCCAGAAATAAAGGGGGCGGAGAATCCTTACACGCACTGGGAATCCGCGACTCCAAAACCCTGAGCGCTACCTCCAACTCATCAGCCGATAGAAATACTGAAACCACAGCCTGAAAGAGAGAGAAATGAGAGGTCAAAGGGAGGTGGGACATCAAAAATGGGACTGTGTGCATAAAAAGCCAATCATATTATTATGTGTCAGGATAAAATCAAATGGCACGCTGACCACAGTCAGTTCTCTCAAATATCTAAGTATATGGATAGACCCAAATCTATCCTTTGGCCGAACATCAAAAAACTCTCATCTAAACTTTACCCCAAACTAGGTGCCCTGTACAGAAACAAATCCTGCCTGAGCCCCGCGGTAAGAAAGCAGATTGTACAGCAAATTGAATACGGAGATGTAGTGTATGCAGCTGCCCCGTAAACACACCTTCATAATCTTACTACAGTGTATAACTCATTCTGCTGCTTTGTGCTACAATGTAACTACACAACCCACCACTGTGACATGTTAAAAGAGCTAAACTGGAATCCAGACATACCCTTCACCTTTCCAACTTGGGGCTATATTACAATCATCACACAAACGTTAACGCTCACTTGCGTGAGCGCATTAACGTTTGCTGCGGTGTTTACCGCATATTACAATCCAAACGCAAATGGGTTAATGCGTTTGGTACCTTGCGCTTTTCAGCGCGAGGTTAGTGTACTTTGCACTCCCTACAGTATACTTAACATGGGGAGCGCAAAGTGTTAATCAGCATAAGTATTACAATCTACTAGCGCTGATTAACGTCCGGCTGTGGTTAGCAAAAAAGTTAACCACAGCCAGGACTTGGTGTTAACGGATTCCGCTTCTGCAGACTCCGTTAACACCAGCCTAAAAAATAAAAAAATGAAGCGCATACTTACCCTCTGTCCCGCGGCAAGGACCGCGGCTCCAACCGCCTCCTCCGGTCGGAGCAGGGAAAGACTGGGGGAAGCAGTCCCCCCAGTCTCTCCCTGCGTATCACTACACCGACCGGCCGGATCTCGCAAGGTGAGATCCGGCTGGTCATGTGACCGGCAGGGGGGAACTCAATGGACTCCATCGAGTGGTTGCTCGCGGCTGCGCTCAGCGCTGCCGTAAACAACCCGGATTTTACCGCGTGGTAACAATGCAGGCAGCATTTGTTGCGCCTGCATTGTAATACAGCGTTAAAACGCGGGCACAAGGGGGATAGCAGCGGGCACAGTTTTTCCTCCCTTGCGCCCACATTTTAACGCTAGGATTGTAATTTGGCCCTTGGTGTTTAAGAGCTTTTCTGGGAAGCTACCACCCTACCTGAATAGACTGCTTCCCCCAGCAGTTCCCTCATCCTATAACCTCAGATCCAGGACCTGCACCTTACTTGCTATACTAACACAATTATGGAATAACCTCCCAGACGCCATAAAATCTTCCCCAGTCTAAAGACCCTTAAGCGTTCCCTATTAACATACCTCTATACGAAATGCACCTGTAAACATGTAACATAGTGACTATATACAGAATGCACCTGTAAACATGTAACGCAGTGACTATATACAGAATGCACCTGTAAACATGTGCCATAGTGACTATATACAGAATGCACCTGTAAACAAGTACCATAGTGACTATATACAGAATGCGCCTGTAAACATGTAACATAGTGACTATATACAGAATGCGCCTGTAAACATGTAACACAGTGACTATATACAGAATGCACCTTTAAATATGTAACGTAGTGACTATTTGTGATGAGCCGAACACCCGTGTTCAGTTCGCATTCGAACTCGAACAATTTCAAAAGTTCGAATTCGAACACGAACACGATCCGAACTCAATGCAAGTCAAAGGGACTCGAACGTTTTTAGAGTGCCCTCCAAGAGGACATATATGCAAGATATTTGCCATAAAAGGTGTATGGGGGTCCGGGTAGTGCCCTGGTGGACAGGAAAGAAGGACATAAAGTAAAAAAAAAAAACATTTTTAAAGGAACAGTGAGTTTTCCATGAAATAAAGGTTAAGAATTAAAATCGAAAAAATTCCTTCAAATATCGTGCCTAGGAGATCCCCATAACCACCACAGAGAGAATAGTCAAATGGCAGGCAAAGTCGGCAACAGACGGGTCCTCAGAACAAGCAGGGTCAGTAACAAGTATACAAACTGATTCGGTAAACTAGTGATGCGGGAATAAAGGCTGAGACACACTGAGCGTGTA
The DNA here is from genome assembly GCA_009667805.1 of Leptobrachium leishanense. NCBI lineage: Eukaryota > Metazoa > Chordata > Amphibia > Anura > Megophryidae > Leptobrachium > Leptobrachium leishanense. The sequence continues at coordinate 186,361 of RXON01001103.1, read as the reverse complement.
GCAACGCACAGCGTAGCGAAGCGAAGCAAACATTTTGCAGGCTTGACTTCACTCCGCTCCGCCTCGCAGCGTGTCTACACTGCATTACGTTTGCTTCTCACCGCACTGGACAGGAATCCACTAACTAAATTAAAATGTACACACAAAATCGTTTTATTTTCACAAAGCACATGTTAGAATGTACTGAATAAAATACATCAAAAATTACTGTTAATTTAATAGGAATAGCATAAAAAAATAAAAAAAAGGTAACCCCTGATCATATGTATTATAGGGACATGGAGCGCTGTGTATAGAGTAGAGATGCATTGATACCACACACAGACATATACGTATATATCAACACTCACAGGGGTCAAGTCCTGGGAAAAAAAGGGAGGGAACTCACCCACGAATTCCACAACCCCTATTACCTGAAGAAAAAAAATATATATCACGAGTATAGCAGTACGTGGCGATACCATTTTTATTGGGTTAACATTACATTTAAAAGACAAGCTTTCAAGAGTGTAAACTGGAAACTATACTGATCAGTGAAAGGTATCACTACGTACAGGTATACTCGTGATTTTGGCAACTGGACTAACGCGTTTTATATATAATATATATATCACATACACAAATATATATATATATCTATCCAGGGACACACCCCCCAGAATTATATACACAGGCACAGACCCCCCAGAATTACATACACAAGCATTGGACCCCCAGAATAACATACACAACACTGAACCCCCAGAATAATATACACAGCAATGAGCCTCCAGAATAATATACACAGCACTGAGCCCCAGAATAATATACACAGCACTGAGCCTCCAGAATAATACACAGCACTGAGCCTCCAGAATAATATACACAGCACTGAGCCCCAGAATAATATACACAGCACTGAGCCCCAGAATAATATACACAGCACTGAGCCTCCAGAATAATATACAGAGCACTGAGCCTCCAGAATAATACACAGCACTGAGCCCCCAGAATAATATACACAGCACTGAGCCTCCAGAATAATACACAGCACTGAGCCCCCAGAATAATATACACAGCACTGAGCCCCAGAATAATATACACAGCACTGAGCCTCCAGAACAATATGCACAGCAATGAGCCCCCAGAATAATATACAGAGCACTGAGCCTCCAGAATAATATACACAGCACTGAGCCTCCAGAACAATATGCACAGCAATGAGCCCCCAGAATAATATACAGAGCACTGAGCCTCCAGAATAATATACACAGCACTGAGCCCCAGAATAATATACACAGCACTGAGCCCCAGAATAATATACACAGCACTGACCCTCCAGAATAATATACAGAGCACTGAGCCTCCAGAATAATACACAGCACTGAGCCCCCAGAATAATATACACAGCACTGAGCCTCCAGAATAATACACAGCACTGAGCCCCCAGAATAATATACACAGCACTGAGCCTCCAGAATAATACACAGCACTGAGCCCCCAGAATAATATACACAGCACTGAGCCCCCAGAATAATATACACAGCACTGAGCCCCAGAATAATATGCACAGCACTGAGCCCCCAGAATAATATACACAGCACTGAGCCCCCAGAATAATATACCCAGCACTGGTTATATGGATATATTTGCCCCCAGCTCACATGGATATATTTGCTCCAGCTCATATGGGTATATGTTGCCCCCAGCTCACATAGATATATTTGCCACAGCTCATATGGGTATATATTGCCCCAGCTCACATGGATATATGTTCCCCAGTTCACATGGATATATTTTCCCCAGTTCACATGGATATAATTGCCCTGAGTTCACATGGATATTATTGACCCAGCTCATATGGGTATATATTGCCCCAGTTCACATGGATATGCCCCAGCTCATGGATATGCCCCCCAGCTCTCATGGATATTGCCACAGCTCTCATGGATATTGCCCCAGCTCTCATGGATATGTCCCCTGCTCTCATGGATATGCCCCAGCTCTCATGGATAATGCCTCAGCTCTCATGGATATGCCCCATGTCTCATGGATAATGCCCCAGGTCTCATGGATATGCCCCAGGTCTCATGGATATGCCCCGCCAGCTCTCATGGATATGCCCCAGGTCTCGTGGATATGCACCCCCAGCTCTCATGGATATGCCCCAGGTCTCAAGGATTTGCCCCCCCCAGCTCTCATGGATAATGCCCCAGGTCTCATGGATATGCCCCAGGTCTCATGGATTTGCCCCCCAGCTCTCATGGATAATGCCCCAGGTCTCATGGATATGCCCCAGGTCTCATGGATATGCCCCCAGCTCTCATGGATAATGCCCCAGGTCTCATGGATATGCCCCAGCTCTCATGGATAATGCCCCAGCTCTCATGGATATGCCCCCAGCTCTCATGGATATGCCCCAGGTCTCATGGATATGCACCCAGCTCTCATGGATATGCCCCAGGTCTCATGGATAATGTCCAGCCAGCTCTCATGGATATTATTGCCCCCAGCAGCTTAGCTCACCTGTCTGTGCGCCCGAAACGATTGAGCAGGCCGCCGCACATTGCCGGTGGCCGCGTGCTTCCTGCTAGAACGGCCGCTGACAGGAAGTGCAGCTGCTCGCCTGGGATCGATGAAACAGCCTGCCGTGATCTCGCAAGATCGCAGCTGGCTGTTAGATCCCAGGCGAGCGGCTGCACTTCCTGTCATCGTCCGTTCTAGCAGGAAGCACGTGGCCACCGGCAATGTGCGGCGGCAGCCTGCTCAATCGTTTCGGGCTCGGGCCACGGCGGGAACCTGCGTTCCCACAGCGTTCCCATTGTGGGAGAAGTGCGGGAACACTGTTCCCGCGCGTTCACGCAGGACTCGAGCCCTGAACACGCAGCCCTATATATACAAATATATCAACACGCAGATATATATATACCCACCCACAGACCACAGACCATATATACACATACGCACATGGGGGGGTGGCATGTGGACAATCTCAACTAAATGCGCCCCACCCCCCATTTGGCTGATTCCTCCAGAAGAAATGTTGAACCCAACAGAGCAGAGAATATATATATTATTCTCTGCTCTATCGGGTTCAACATTTCTTCTGGAAGAATCAGCCAAATGGGGGGGGGAATTGGTTGCCAAAATGTGTGTGTAATACAAGTCTGGATATATATATTTATAAGAATATAGATAGATATCTTATCTATATATATATCATACCTGCCCTTACCTTCCCATATAAATTTGCGAAAAATATACAAAAAAAACAAACCACTGCCTGAGACCCCGCGCAGCCCACATGCCACCCCTCCTACTGTATCTAATATATATAATTAAATACATTCAGCCAGGTAGAGAAAGAAAAAAGGTTTTATTTTATGTTCCCGGGGACATTTAAAAATGTCCTCGGATTTTATTTTTTTTAGAAATGTGTCGCCTTACCTTAGCCTGGTGGTCAGTGGGGGCTCCCTGGATCCTGGTTGTGGGGGGCGGTCTGCCGTGGCCGCAGGTGCAGTGGCTCCCTCCCTGCGCCGCCTGTCTCTGCCACATGTATCCGGACGGCTAGCCCGCACAGTCACAGCTCTGTCATCCAGTGGCCGCATGCTCCTCAAGGGGATCCTTGGGAGGCCCCGGCAGACTGCCCTCTACAGTGCCTGATTAGAGGGCCGTGTCTGCCTGATGTTTTAGTAACAAGAATGTTTTATCCCATAGGCTTCAATGTTAAAAATATTACCGTTTTAATTCAATATCTAATAAACCGTTGCTTATAATATTCTGCAGTAAAGAGTCTCTTTATTTCTAGATTTTTTAAGCATTTTTTATACTTTTTTCAAAATTTTGTTTTTTTTTCGAACTTTTGGCGAACGTCCCAAAAATTTTGACATTCGCGAACTGCCGAACAGCCAATGTTCGATTCAAACTCCGAACAGATCAAACCGAACAGCTCATCCCTAGTGACTATATACAGATTGTGCCTGTAAACATATAACACAGTGACTATATACAGAATGCGCCTGTAAACATGTAACGCAGTGACTATATACAGAATGCACCTGTAAATATGTAACATAGTGACTATATTACCTACACATTTATTTTCTGGGTTAATCTGTATATTTGTGTTTTGTTTTTAATATCTGGCATTTTATTACTTTGTATTTCTGTAATGACTGTAACAATTAAATGTTCTTGAACCCAGGACTTTCTGAAAACGAGAGAAATCTCAATGTATCCTTCCTTGTAAAATACTTTATAAATAAATAAATAAATATTCTGGTTCGTCAATTGTAAAATTACATGAACTCTAAAAGCCTACTATACTAAATACTCCAAATTTTTAGTATTGCAACAATATTACATGAAAAGTAAAAATAAAATGAAAAAAAAAGTCACCGTCTATTAAACAAAAATAATAAAGAACAGATAAAACCCAAAAATTGTTATACTAATAATAGTAATGATAAACATATCGGGGTTTCACAAGCTCCACTAAGGCAGTAAGAAGTATAAATAATATCTTTTCAATTCGCATAAAAAATAGATACTCTGTCCGTAATCATGTCTTGCTTCTAATATCTCATCTTGGATGTCAGCGCTCACTGTGGGACTCCCCCACCCGCCCCTTGACATCATGCTGCATAGGCGCGATGACATCAGAAACAAGACTACCCCCTGTCTGGCATGGAATTCCCTTTACAGGAGATGCAGTGCTCCTCTGGACTTCTGTAACTCTGGAATTGTCACAGTGGCACCTGACGTGAGCCATGGTGGGACCCCAGGGCAGGACACAAAAAGGCCCTCAGGTGAGGACACACAGGAACAGAAATGGATAACTGTTTATTTAGACGGATTGCAGTGGTCTCTGGCTCTGCACACTGCTGGGTAGTGCTTCACAATAACTGATGCTAAACATGGAGCACAGGATCATGGTGGGCTTGGAACAAAGCAGCACAGCAGGCTTGGAACACAGCAGCACCGCTATGCAGGGATCCGCTGACATACAGGAGTGGTAGTCACTGCAGAAGTAATCGCAGGGTCTGTGGGTAAGCCAGAGGCCGCATTGGAGAGCTGGTAGAAGATCAGCAGGGAAAACTAGTTTGGAGCAGAAAACCTATACACACAGGTGATGCAAAAATAGAGCACTGCCTATAGGGAGCCATGGCCTTAAATATGAAGTTGGTGAGTGCTCTGTGAGACAGGTGGAAATCCTGGAAAGGGTGGAGATACTGGGAAAGGCAAGGCCAGAGGAAGAGCTGACCTGGATTGGCTCATATACAGTTGTGCTCATAAGTTTCCATACCCTGGCAGAATTTATGATTTCTTGGCCATTATTCAGAGATTATGAATGAAAACACAAAAAATTTCTTTCACTCATGGTTAGTGTTTGGCTGAAGCCATTTATTATCAATCAAGTGTGTTTACTCTTTTTAAATCATAATGACAACAGAAGCACTCCAAATGACCCTGATCAAAATCTTACATACCCTGGTGATTTTGGCCCTTATAAAAGGCACACATTGACACAAACAGGTTTGAATGGCTATTAAAGGTAACCATCCACACCTGTAATCTGTTTGCTTGTAATTAGTGTGTGTGTATAAAAGGTCAATGAGTTTCTGGACTCCTGACAGACCCTTGCATCTTTCATCCAGTGCTGCACTGACATTTCTGGATTCTGAGCCATGGGGAAGCAAAAGAATTGTCAAATGATCTGCGGGAAAAGGTAGTTGAACTGTATAAAACAGGAAAGGGATATAAAAAGATATGCAAGGAATTGAGAATCAGCCAATCAGCAGTTTTCAAACTCTAAGAAGTGGAAAATGAGGGGTTCTGTTGAAACCAAACGACGGTCAGGTAGACCATCTAAAATTTCAGCTACAACTGCCAGGAAAATTGTTCGGGATGCAAAGAAAAACCCACAAATAACTTCAGGTGAAATACAGGACTCTCTGAAAACATGTGGTGTGGCTGACACACAATAAGGAGGCACTTGAAGAAAGATGGGCTGCATGGCCGAGTCGCCAGAAGAAAGCCATTACTACGCAAATGCCAAAGTATCCCGCTTACAATATGCCAAACAGCACGGAGCCAAGCCTCAAACCTTCTGGCACAAAGTCGTTTGGAGTAATTAGACCAAAATTTAACTTTTTGGTCACAACCATAAATGCTTCATTTGGAGAGGAGTCAACAAGGCTTATGATGAAAGGTCCACCATTCCTACTGTGAAACACAGAGGTGGATCGCTGATGATTTGGGGATGTGTGAGCTACAAAGGCGCAGGAAATTTGGTCAAAATTATTGGCAGGAGGAATGCAGTATGTTATCAAAAAATACTGGAGGAAAATTTGCATTCATCAGCCCAGAAGCTGCGCATGGGACGTACTTGGACATTCCAACATGACAGTGATCCAAAACACAAGGCCAAGTCGACCTGTCATTGACTACAGCAGAATAAAGTGAAGGTTCTGGAGTGGCCAACTCAGTCTCCTGACCTCGATATCATGGAGATCTCATGGGGAGATCTCAGACGTGCAGTTCATATGAGACAGCCCAAGAATTTACAGGAACTGGAGGCTTTTTGCCAAGAAGAATGGGCAGATTTACCATCTGAGAAGATAAAGAGCCTAATCCACAAATACCACAAAGGACTTCAAGCTGTCATTGATGTTAAAGGGGGCAATACACGGTATTAAGAACTGGGGTATGTAAACTTTTGTTCAGGGTCATTTAGATTGCTTCTGTTGTCATTATGATTTAAAAAGAGTAAACACACTTGATTGATAATAAATGGCTTCAGCCAAACACTAACCATGAGTGAAAGGAATGTTTTTGTGTTATCATTCATATTCTCTGAATAATGGCCAAGAAATCATAAATTCTGCAAGGGTATGTAGAGTTATGAGCACAACCGTATAGGGTTCAGGGCTGGAATCGTGACAGGTATGGTATGGGCTAGAGCAGAGATGACTAACGTATGGCCCTTTTTGCTGGCTCGCGAACCAAAAGTTCACCATCGCCAGTGTTTTTCTTCAGCCAGTGCGTGGCTCAGTACTGGTACCTACTGGCAGGGCAGACTCTCCTCTGCTGGGATGTGGAGGACATCTGCAGCCTATTGTAGAAGTTCAGCGCCGATCACGGACTTCTCCCACAGGCGACTGACATCTTGGATTTCAGCCCCACCTGTGGGACCTATCCCCACCAACTGATGTCATTGCGCATGGACCTATGAATCAGATGTCGGAATCCCCCCCCCCCCGTCTGGCAGGTATTCCCTATAGATCAGGACCCCTGTATCTCTGGGCTCATAGCAGTTAGAGGTTCATATGAGGTACCAGATCATGGCCTTCCCAATGATACCAAACATGACAAAGTTTCATGTAAAAATAAAATAAATAAAAAATTCCTTGAAATATGATAAAAAAATTGAAAAAACACACTTTTTGAACTGTAATCCCCAAAATCTACAACCGCCAGAAAGGACCCCGGCTAAATAGTTTTGAAATTTTGTCCTGAGTTAAGAAATACCCAATTTTTACATGCTTTTTCTTTTTAACCCCTTCACTGCTGAACCATTTCACCTCTGTGTGCTGAGTTAATTTTGACCATTTTATGCTCATCATGTTTAAACATGATTTGAAGTCCTATTTTAGTATATCCCCAGACAATTCTTTTTTAATTTGAAGTCCTACAGACGCACAAATCAAGTAACACGGACAATTGCACTGGGTTCTCAGAAGTGCTTATGCACTAGCAAAGATAGGTCCTTTAGTATCCCTATACCAATGCAGTCCTGTCACATACATGATTATTATTTGACTTTAGGCTCTATTAAACCCTATTTGTGTTGTTTCCTTGTCCTGTGAGGTCCCCTAGTGGCCCTGAACCTTGAATGTCTATCTGGTATTTTTATGGATTTTGATATTTTTCCAATAAGAGTTAAGGTTTAGAAATCACATTGTATCCTCTACAACAGAACTTGATACCTTCTACGGGGTTACCCCCGTTATCCTGAGTGATACATAGCAGTTGTACAGATTTTATTTATTTATAAAGGATTTTACCAGGAAGGATACATTGAGATTTCTCTCGTTTCCAAGTATGTCCTGGGTTATAGCCATTACTTCTGCCAATCCTACTTACCATAATGGGTAGAGTCCTCCGCTTACGCCAAGTGTCCAGTGAGTAATACTTCAAGATAATCTAGAAAACATAATAGGAGACATACATTGCGCAGTACAATCCTTTATGACACCTGGTTTCCAGAGAGAAAGTATTCAACTCACTTTTTTCTGAGCCCATAAAAGTCGGCTCTGGACTATATAGGCATAAATCTGTGGATATGATCTCACCAGCCCGTCCTACCAGCAACCATCCGTGGTGATAACCTGGTCCATAGATGAAATATTGGATCCCCCGGAATATGTCACAGACGAAAAGTCAGCAGGATAAAATGAAGTAAAATTTATTGCAGCACTAACGCGTTTCGACCTAATTGGTCTTTATCAAAGTGCAAAAAAATATACATCCTACTTACCAGCAATAGTCAGTTACGTATCTATAATGTAATAGAGCAGCAGGGAATGCTGACAGAATGCTTGGTTGTGTAGGGAGAGGTGTTAGTAGTAGAAAGAGGGAAGTACTCATGCCGTTGTACAGAGCACTGGTGAGACCTCACTTGGAGTATTGTGTGCAGCACTGGAGACCGTACTGTATCTCCAGAAGGATATAGATACCTTAGAGAGAGTTCAGAGAAGGGCTACTAAAATGCTGTGCACTGCTGCTTGAAGGAGAAAAGTTACCAGGAGAGGCTTAATGATCTTAACATGTACAGCTTGTAAAAAAGACGAGACAGAGGAGATATGATAGAAACATTTAAATATGCAAAGAGAATCCACAAGGTAGAGGAAGGGAGTATATTTAAAAGGAAACAAAGTAGCAAAACAAGAGGACATAGTCTTAGATTAGAGGGGCAAAGGTTTAAAAGTAACATCAGGAAGCATTATTTTACTGAGAGGGTGGTGGATACATGGAACAGCCTTCCAGTTGAAGTGGTAGAGGCCAAAACAGTAATTGAATTTAAGCAGGCATGGGATAGGCATAAGGCTATCCTAAAACAAAAGATAAATCCAGCTAAAGTATCCATGTATTTGGGCAGACTAGATGGGCCGAAAGGTTCTTATCTGCCGACATTTTCTATGTTTCTATGTTTCTAAGAAGGGTAAACAAACAGGACAGATCATAGGCCCATAAAACAACAGAGATCGCAACAATGATTGTGCCCAAAGAGGAAGAATTCAATGACATAACTTAACCCTTTCACTGCTGAGGACGTGTGGGAAACGTCCTTAATGACTCGTAAGGAAAGATAGGGGTGGAGATAGGGGGTTTGTTTGAACCCCGATATCTCCCGACTCTTTTCAGCTAGCAGGGTCATGTTTGGTAGCATTAGAAAGGCCAGAGCATGGCCTTTCCAATGATGCCAAACATGACCATGTTTAAAGTAAAGAACAAAAATTATAACAACAATAATAAAAAAAAGAAAAATGAGTTTTTTTAAAACGTGAAATGGCTCAGCAGTGAAGGGGTTAAAAACAAAAAACAAAAAGCAAAGCTCATAAACCAGGCAAGACATGTAATGGAATAAAGACATTAAGTTCACCTTCGAGTGTATAATTTGATACTTGTCCAACAAGACGGCAGGTGGGTCTTCCACTCTAGTCAGACGAATTCTGGTCACATCAGGATGGTCCGTACGTGAGGCAGCTATTAAAAATTTATGCATTAGTCCAGCCACCCTACGACCTCTCATCCAAGGGGCAACACGAAGACCCTGAAATACAGCCGTCACGCCACCATCGACCAACAGGAACGTCTCAAAAGCCACCTGAAAATAGGAGACCATGACCATCACAAGACGCTCACTTTTATTAGCCATAATGATGCACTATCTATCGCAAAACCAACCCAAACCAGTCTAAGAAAGTGTCTTGTAATTGTTATACTTGGCTCTACTCACCACTTTCCCCTCTGATTTGGCAACGAACATCCTTCTCTGACGATCTTTCAACCATGAATGGTATTTAAATGACACATAATCAAGCCCCATGAAGAGTCCTTCAGAGATTGCAATAACCCCTTCATAGTCAGCAGCAGTGGCTGGAAGGATCTGTATCTCAGGGGTTGATAGAGCAGTCATTGTAGGGAGGGAACGATTTGCAGTCACAGGGAGCTGTAACAACAACAAATTGCCTCTTAACCAGTTCACTACCGAAAGCTTCATTTTGAAAAAAAGATGTATTTAACATTTATTTTTGTAACTTTATTCTGAATAAAGCATTTAACAGTGTCATTTCCTAAGATAATTTAAGAGGGTGTGTTTAGGGGCGGAGTTTAGGACAGGTAGGTGGGGCAACTGGTGGCGAGTAACTCTTAAGGCCTGGCTAGTAGCTTGGGACTTGAAATTTTGAGCCCTGAGTAAGGTATTACAAAGTGCAGTCACACATTACTGTTGGGAAGCGGAGAGTAAAATTTAAGCACCTTCTAAAAGGCAAAATAAGTAAACACCCACTAAAACCCCAACCCATTAAATCCCATACTCACCTCTCATCCCGCGGCGAGAAGGGTATGTCATGGTCCTCGGCGCCGCAAGAGTTAAACCCAGTGCTGCTGCATGCTGAACCTCCGTGGGCAGTACAGGAAAGGTGCTGCCCCAGGTTAAACAGACTCCTCAGCCAGCTCTGTAAGAACACTCAGGTGCACCTAATCATTCAGCCTGACTGCCTTTACTTAATGGAACCACACCATTCCCTAGATGCTTCAGCATTAACTTCCACTTCACAGTGGAGCACGTGCAGTCAGGAGCCTGTTCCTCTGACAGCCCTGTATTCAGCCTTACCCGTGTACCAGACCTCTTTCATGTTTACCGGACCGCCGCCTTCTATACCCCTGGACCTGTGGACTTCATCTGCCGATTCTCCTGATCTTCCTATTACTGGTACCTCGCATGAGACCGTTTCTTCACTTAAGAGACGTTTTCTTCAACTAAGAGACCCCCGCTTCATCAGAGACCCCTACATTATCCAAGGACTTACCCATGTATCACGGACTCCTTTATTCTGCTGCCTAACTTCTAATATATATATATATATATTTATTTTGAACTTCCTCTACTCATCAGTTAACCCTGCTCTCTGCCCCGTTCCTGTGTTGTCCCTCTGTCTGTAAGTTTAACCTCTTCCCTCTCCTGTGTCCTGTTTGTGTATCTATTGCCAGCCCTATCCATTCTGTTCTTTTGGTTTACTCCTCCTCTGCCTGGAACCTGTCTACTATAACGTTAACCCTTTCCTTCCCACTCGGAGACTCTTTGGTATCCACTGTCAGTCCTATTCCAGTTCTGTCCATTCTGTCTTTAGTTTACTCGCCCTCTCTCTGCCAGGAACATGTATATCATATGGTTAACCCCTTCCTGTCCACTCTGTTTCCTTTTGTTTGTTAGGCAACCCTTTTCCTATGTTATCCCTCATCCATGTTCTGTGATACAGATCAATAAACCCTTTTCATTTGAAACCTACCATATACAGTTGTGTTCAAAATTATTCAACCCCACTGAAATTGAGTGTTTGGCCAGTTTGACATTGATTTTGATCATTCAGTCATCTTGCTTACAATTAACTCAAAGAGGCACGTGTAGGTCAGACAAAATATAACATAACATTTATAATGAAATAACCACAATGTCTTTTCTGTGCTCACATCATTATCAGTTTTATTCAACCCCCAAGTGACATTCAATCTTAGTACTAGTAGTACAACATCCTTTTACAGTTATAACAGCTTTTAAACGTGAAGCATAGCTTGACACAAGTATCTTGCAGCGATCTACGGGTATCTTCGCCCATTCGTCATGGGCAAAAGCCTCCAGTTCAGTCACATTCTTAGGCTTGCGCACTGCAACTGCTTTCTTTAGGTCCCACCAGAGGTTCTCAATCGGATTTAAGTCAGGTGACTGCGATGGCCACTCCAAAATGTTCCAGCCTTTAATCTGCAACCATGCTCTAGTGGACTTGGAGGTATGCTTGGGATCATTGTCCTGTTGAAAGGTCCAATGTCTCCCAAGCCTCAGGTTTGTGAAGGACTGCATCACATTGTCATCCAATATCTCCTGGTACTGAAGAGAATTCATGGTACCTTGCACACGCTGAAGCTTCCCTGTAAATGCAGAAGCAAAACAGCCCCAAAACATGATTGACCCCCCGCCATGCTTCACAGTAGGCAAGGTGTTCTTTTCTTCATAGGCCTTGTTCTTCCTCCTCTAAACATAGCGTTGATCCATGGGCCAAACAGTTCTAATTTTGTTTCATCAGTCCACAGAACACTATCCCAAAACTTCTGTGGTTTGTCCACATGACTTTTGGCATACTGCAGTCGACTCTTCTTATTCTTTGGAGACAGCAAGGGGGTGCGCCTGGGAGTTCTGGCATGGAGGCCTTCATTACGCAGTGTGCGCCGTATTGTCTGAGCTGAAACTTCAGTACCCACATCTGACAAATCTTTTCTCAGTTCCTCAGCAGTCACACGGGGACTTTTCTCCACTCTACGCTTCAGGTAGCGCACAGCAGTCGAAGTCAGCATCTTCTTTCTGCCACGACCAGGTAGCGTTTCAACAGTGCCCTTTGCCTTGAATTTGCGAATGATGCTTCCTATGGTCTCTCTTGGTATGTTTAACATCTTTGCAATCTTCTTATAGCCATTGCCCTTCCTGTGAAGAGTAATCACCTCTTCTCTTGTCTTCCTGGACCATTCTCTTGACTTCACCATGTTTGTAACCACACCAGTAAATGTCTAGAAGGAGCTGAGTATCACAGTCATTTTAAAGCTGCCTAATGGTGCTTATTATGCTTTATTGCTGCTCCGTGACATCCACAGATGTCTTCAATACCTGATTGAAAACACTTGAATGAACCTCTGTTCTTCAGAGTGGTAGTCTTTAAGGGGTTGAATAATTGTGTCAATCAAGAATTCACAAAAGAAACATTTACTACTGTATACACAAACCAATTGATGTCATTTTAGTTGCATATGGTTCTTTAAAAAGTCCTTGTAGGATTTCATTCTGAATACAATTACAAATGTACACTAAATTCCCTAAAACCCTTTACAGCATTGGGGGTTGAATAATTTTGAACACAACTGTACATTGTGTCACTACACCTCTGGGCTCAGAATCTCACCCTCCTGGCCTGGCCACATGTGACATGGTGGCCTGATCCAATACTTCTTGTGGGCGTGAGCAGAGTGATACTGGGAACAAATAGTTCCCAGTTTCCCACCGCTTGATCTCGTGATAGCGAGGTCGAACAGTGCTCATGGCCTGGAAGCACAAGCCAACAGGAGTCCTATGGACTCAAGGAGATGATATTTTCTTAACTAAACATACAAGAGAAAAACAAAGCACATGTAAGTGTAGCTGGTACCTCTCAGCCTATCTGCGGTCTTGTACCTCCCACTGCAGTTTAGGACATACATAGCACAGGCAGGCTAATAGGGACACATGCAGCCTGTCAGCAGCTGCAGGGGATTTTCCCCCCTTGTCCTTCTCAGTTGTGCAGCAAGTGAAAGACAAAGCTCCCTCCCCTGTCTCTTCATTGGCAGAGGTAGCTGGCTAATCCAGGGAGGAAACTACACATCCCAGCAGGCCAGAGGGAGAGGGGGATCTGACACTGTGACAGCCCTGTCCCTTCCTGAAGGCTGGAGGATCAGCAGGTGCCTGTAAATTTGAGGGGAAGAGAAGCCAGGCCCTGGAGTGTTTCTCAGACACCACGAGGAGAACAGATGGAGGAGAGGGCAGGGGTGTATTTAGGTTTTGTGCTGCCCTAGGCCTGACTAAACTCGTGCACCCCCTAATTTAAATTTAGAGGCACCCCTCCCTGTCAAGGCCACACCTCTTCCTGGTTAATCCCCACCCTTCCTCTTTAAGCTCCACCTTTCCTCTTAGAGCTCCGCCTTTTCCTCTTTTTATATTAAAAGTGGATACCAAGTGCCTACTTGTATATTTGTATACCATTTCAAATGTATCTATTGAGATAAATAAAATTATGAAATGTTTAAATTCAAGCATTTTTACAAAGAACAGCCACGCATGTTAAGTATACTGGATCACAGCCGCTCTAATTGGTTGAACAATAAAATCCACAGAAACGTGCACTGCATATGAGTGTATCACAGAGCTGCACAGCAATAAAACCCACAGAAATGTGCACTGTGTATGAGAATATCACAGAACTGCACAGCAATAAAACTCACAGTAATGTGCAGTGTGTATGAGTGTATCCCAGAGCTCCAAGGCAATAAAACTCACAGTACTATGCAGTGTGTATCACAGAATCCACAGCAATAAAACTCCCAGCAATGCAATGTTTGGTGTGTGTCAGCATATCAGAATCCACAGCAATAAAAATTCCAGCAATGCAATGTGCAGTGTGTATGAGTGTATTAGAATCCACAGCAATAAAACTCCCAGTAATGCAATGTGCGGGTCAGCGTATCAGAATCCACAGCAATAAAACTCCCAGCAATGCAATGTGTGGTGTGTATGAGTGCATCAGAATCCACTGCAATAAAACTCCGAGCAATGCAATGTGTGGTGTGTGTCAGCGTATCAGAATCCACGGCAATAAAACTCCCAGCAAACCGAGTGTATATGAGCACACAGCAATTATTTATTCTACATTTACCGGCCTCCGTCCGCGGTAGGGCTGTGTGCAGAGTCAGCAGGGACTGTGTACAGACTCAGCAGGAGGTCCCTCCAGGCCACATTAGGATCACGGCTGTGCCTGTGCGTGGAGCCATCTTGTCAGCAGTGGGGTGCCAATGCCAGAGGGTGCACCGTGGCTTTGATTCCCTTCCTGGTGGGTGTTCAGTCCAGAATAGAGTGACAGTCCATGTTAACGAAAGGGTGGGCAGCTGCGTGCGTGTCACGTGGTTCAGCCAGTCAGGTGGTACTGAGACTCAGTACCACCTGACTGGCCGGACCGAGTTGTGACCTGCACGCACGCAGCATCACCAGGAGCCAGGCAGCTCAATGACAAATTTCTATCACTGCAGTGCTGGTTAAGGAAAGGTCCACTTTAAACAGCAGTAAGCAGACAGGGCTTCATATTCTGCTGATACCCCCCTTTACCTGCCGTTTACTGTCATCTTCTCTCTCTGGACACAAATCACATCCCCTCCCTAGAGCTGCTGCGGGGCAGGGGAGGAGCTATGGAGGGAGGAGATTATATTCTATTCAATTTTATTCCGTATGCAAACGCCATGCTCCGCTGCTCGTTGTTTGAGAACACAGCTCAAAGCTGACACACAGTGACAGTGGCACCTCCTAGTACCCCCTAATGCACCCCAATAATCACTGGCCTGGGGGGCGGCCCGCCCTCCGCCACTCCTCTAAGTACACCACTGCTCTGGTGATATGCTCACACACAAGTTTGGTGAACTGCCAGCAAGTACGGTGCTGTTTGAAGGCATTGCAAATCCCCATAGAGAAGTAATGGTTAATCTATTCAGAGAACACCAAACAGCAGAGAAATGTCAGTGAAATACCCTGATGTTCGGTGGTTTCAATCAGCAGGTTCAGGTATTCAGGCGAACCCCATAGGTTTCAATGTTAAAAATATTCCCATTTTTATGCAATATCTAATAAACCACTTATTATTTTAATCTGCAGTAAAAAGTCTTTATTTATTGATTTTTTTTTAGTACCATTTAGTAATTTTTCAGATTTTTTTGGGCAAAATCCCCCCCCTTTATTTTAATATCGGTTCTTCTTTTTCTGTAACAGAACTTTTTATTATCAATCATAGGATCTTATATGTAAATTCCAGACATTTTCGTTCAGTAGTTCTTTTGAAAACAGCAGGCCATGGGTTTGCGGTGGCAGCATACAGCGGCCGACTCCATGCACTTTGGGGACCCTGTGGTGAATGGTGAATTCACTGCAGGGTGGGGAAATTTTATTCCCCAAAGTGCAGGGAACTACAGAACACCAAAATGTTGGCGTCATTTCGGTGCTCTGTGAGTAACCCAATTAGTGGTGAGGTTTTTTGTTGCCCCCTGGAAAGTAAAAGCCTAGGGGTTGCCTACCCAGGACATACTTGAAAATTAGTGACATCTCAATGTTTCCTTCCTGGTAAAATAGTTTGCAAAAGTAAAAAAAAAAAAAAAAATTTTTTTTTTTAGGGGTGGGGCCACCTGGCGGGCCGCCCCCCCCTGGAGAGTGCCGCCCTAGGCCTAGGCCTTGTTGGCCTAGGCCAAAATACACCAGTGGGAGAGGGACAGACTGTCATCGTCATCATCATCCTGTTTTGGAAGATCGTGTGGCCTGTGTTGCTCCCATCGCCAACCAGTCGGCTGAGACAGTGATCAAGCTACCAATTGCTGGAAGGAAGATTTGGCAAGTGCATCTAATGGTGAGAGATCTTCTGCCATCCTTGTGTGAGTTGATCTTGCTTAACTTTATTAGATCCTATTTGCTGCCAATGCAGCTCTATCTGAAGAAGGATCACTACATCCGTTAATCTTTGTTACCCTGTGACACATTGCGAAGATATCACTTTCCATCCTGTGGATTACAAATATTGCTTCACAAAAAAGGTACTCAACCACAGAATTCAAAGGGCCCCAACGCTAGCAGACGTGTGTGTGTGTGTGGTGTGATTCCCTGTGGTTAGTTAGAACCTATAAGACCTAGATAGGTTCTTATTGTCAGTTATATTACTTTTAGCTAATTATTGAACAGTGTTTATGTATTGTGTAGCTGACCGTTTCGTTCACCTATCACTCACAGGGTTATCCAAAGAGATTCGAAAAGTCACCGCACGTTCGGTGACTTTTCGTTCTCTTCAATTCGGTTCCTTTTGCCGATTGCATTTCGGTGACCCTGCGGTGTATTCAGCAAGCACCACAGGGTCCCCGAATTGCAGGGAAAAGCTGCCGCAAACCTGACGAAAACTAACCGAATGCACGCTGAAAACAAGCAAAAACATCTGGATTAAACCTTCGAAAAAGCCGAACAGGAGCCGAAAAGGAGCCGAATCACACAGAGCCGAAGCAGCTGTGACGTAGAGGAGGCAGTGAATAAATTAGAAAAACCATTTGTATGAATCTGGGAAAAAGAAACGCTGTTTGCAAAGAAACTACTGAGCGAAAATGTCTGAATTTTCACAGGAGGTCCAGGGAATGATAATAAAGAGGGCTGTTACAAAAAATAAGTAAACTGAAAAAAAAATATAATAAAAAAAATCGGACTTTTAAAAAAAAAAAAAAAAATCAGAAAATGCTTAACCCCTTAAGGACCGAGGACGTACCATGTACGTCATTGCAGCGGGTCTCTCTTAGACCCGCTGACGTACATGGTACGTCCTGCCGTTTTTTGAGCGCTGGAAGCGATCGGATCGCTTCCAGCAGCTCAAATGCCATTGCAGGCTGCCTGGGAGTCCAGGCAGCCGTGCAATGGCGGTTAGAAGTGCCGGGGCACCATGTGATCGCTCCCCGGGAGCGATCAACATCCGGTTTTACCGGAGAGGTGCCCGGCACTTCTAGAGAGCGCTGGAAGCGATCGGTATCGCTTCCAGCTGCTCTGAGTATATTACAAGGATGCCTCGACATCGAGGCATCCTTGCAATATGCTTACCTGCCGCCGGTCCGTCCGTGATCGCTCCCCCCGAGACGATCACTTCCGGTAGCGGCAGGAAGTACTGAGTGCCACGAGGTTATCGTGGCACTCAGTACAAAAACGATCATATCAGTGATCAGGTGCTCTGCTGGGTGCCTCGAGGGATCAAGGCACCCAGCAGAGTAAAAAAAGTGTAAAAAAAAGTGTAAAAAAAAGTGAAAAAAAAAAAAAAAAAGTAAAATAAAAATAAAAATAAATAAAATAAGCTGACGGTTTAGGGGTAGGGTTAGGGTTAGGGGTAGGGTTAGGGGTAGGGGGTAGGGTTAGGGTTAGGGGTAGGGGTAGGGTTAAGGGGTAGGGTTAGGGTTAGGGGTAGGGGTAGGGATTAGGGGTAGGGTTAAGGGTTAGGGTTAGAGTTAGGGTTAGGGGTAGGGTTAGGGGTAGGGTTAGGGGGCAGGGGTAGGGGTAGGGGTAGGGTTAGGGTTAGGGGTAGGGGTAGGGTGTTAGGGTTAGGGTTAGGGTTAGGGTTAGGGTTAGGGGTAGGGGTAGGGTTAGGGGTAGGGTTAGGGGTAGGGTTAGGGGTAGGGTTAGGGTTAGGGTTAGGGGTAGGGTTAGGGGTAGGGGTAGGGTTAGGGTTAGGGCTAAGGGTTAGGGTTCTAAGGGCAGGGTCATCTTGGGGCTGAGTGGGATGTTCCTAGCCTGCCTCATCAGAGAGGCAGGCTAGCAACATCCAATCAGAAGTTAGAAAAATCAAAATAAAATTTCTAATTTGTCAGGTCAGGTCAATATTTTGTAAATATTGGCTCTGACCTCTGTGATTCTCCCTCCCTCTCCCTCACTTGTGTTTTTGGTGAGCGAGGAGAGAGATCAGATTTGACAGGTTAGAGATTTTAGTGAGATTTAGTGAAATTAGAAAATTGAGGCAGATTTAGAGAGATTTTAGGGAGATTTAGAAGAATTGAGGCAGGTTTAGAGGGATTTAGAGAGATTTAGGTGTTTATTTGTATTTTCTTGTGAAACCCAACGGTTCTTCTAAGAACCAACAATCCGCTTATATATATATAATAATTATAAAATTTTATAATCTATTATATATAATGTCTGAGAGGGTGTACAGCGCCGAGGAGGCATATGCCATCCTGGCGTCAGAATCTGAGGCATCTGCGTCAGACTCAGACCCTCATTTCGACCCCGCTAACTGCTCAGAGACGTCGCTAGATACATTATCTACGCTGGCTGATGTATCTAGTGATGTTTCTGATGCAGATCCTGGGTCACCACCTGCCAGCAGGAGACGCACAGCTCCAGCTGAGGAGTGGGTAGTGCCTCATCGCCAGAGGCCAGATATCCCTCCTTTCACGGCAAATCCTGGCATCAATATTGATGTTGCAGGATTTACCGCCACACAGTTTTTGCAGGTGCTTATGGGGGATGATTTGTTGGGCCACATCGTGGCCCAATCAAATCTGTATGCCCATCAGCATTGTGCTGCGAAGCCAGACTCCTACTTGGCAAGGCAGCAATGGACCCCGCTAGATGTGCCAGAATTTCTGAAATTCTGGGCACTTACTATGCTGAGGGCATCATAAAGAAGCCCTCAATTCGCTCCTACTGGAGCAGTAGCCCCATCTGCTCTACCCCCATTTACCCCAATCAATGTCACGTAGAGGTATGAAAACATTTTGCGTTTCATGCACTTCAGTGACAACAGCCTGTGCCCCCCTAGAGAGCATCCCCAGTTTGACAGGCACCAGACTTTTACATTTTATTCGTACATTTTTATGTTCTAACAATTGGTGCTGTATTTTGCCAAAAATCTTTGCACACCTATGCATGGGGGGCATGGGTGTACTCAGGAGATCTTGCAGAAAACAACCTGGAGAGTTTTCATGCAGTAACAAACAACAGTGTCTCCTAAATCCACAGTCCAAAACTACTGTGGGCGTAAAAATCTGAAAATTGAAAAATTACCGCCGCACACCTTCTCAAATGTTTTGGGCTAAAACCGTTGCATCCATGGCATCAAAGCACTCCATATGCAATACCTTAGGGTGTCAACATAACAAATATAAACAATTTTCTGGCAATAATTCAAACTGGGGTATGCGGTAGACCCAAAACCAAAGATAGGCCTAGCTGAAGAAATAATCTCAATTTCAACTCTAATGACAAAGTCATAAAAATTGTATTTGAACCTTCCCAAAATCCTGGCAAACCTATGCATGGGGGGCATGGGTGTACTCAGGAGATCTTGCAGAAAACACCTGGAGAGTTTTCATGCAGTAACAAACAACAGTGTCTCCTAAATCACAGTCCAAAACTACTGTGGGCGTAAAAATCTGAAAATTGAAAAATTACCGCCACACACCTTCTCAAATGTTTTGGGCTAAAAACTGTTGCATCCATGGCATCAAAGCACTCCATATGCAATACCTTGGGGTGTCAACATAACAAATATAAACAATTTTCTGGCAATAATTCAAACTGGGGTATGCGGTAGACCAAAACCAAACATAAGGCCTAGCTGAAGAAATAATCTCAATTTCAACTCCAATGACAAAGTCATAAAAATTGTATTTGAACCTTCCCAAAATCCTGGCAAACCTATGCATGGGGGGCATGGGTGTACTCAGGAGATCTTGCAGAAAACAACCTGGAGAGTTTTCATGCAGTAACAAACAACAGTGTCTCCTAAATCACAGTCCAAAACTACTGTGGGCGTAAAAATCTGAAAATTGAAAAATTACCGCCACACACACCTTCTCAAATGTTTTGGGCTAAAACCGTTGCATCCATGGCATCAAAGCACTCCATATGCAATACCTTGGGGTGTCAACATAACAAATATAAACAATTTTCTGGCAATAATTCAAACTGGGGTATGCGGTAGACCAAAAACCAAAGATAGGCCTAGCTGAAGAAATAATCTCAATTTCAACTCCAATGACAAAGTCATAAAAATTGTATTTGAACCTTCCAAAATCCTGGCAAACCTATACATGGGGGGCATGGGTGTCAGGAGACCTTGCAGAAAACAACCTGGAGAGTTTTCATGCAGTAACAAACAACAGTGTCTCCTAAATCACAGCGTCCAAAACTGATGTGGGTGTGAAAATGAAAAATGACCACCAAACTGTATCCAATTTGTTTGGAGCAAACGAGATGCATCCATAGCATAAAAAACTCCATTTACAATACTTTGGGGTGTTAGCTTACCAAATATATGCACGTTCATAAAACTGGGGTATGTAAAAAGGCCCCTAAAAAGAAGATCAGCAAAGAAGATACTGTATGTCAAATTAGAAAATTTACAAGCACATGTCAAAGATTGGCGTAGCACCCCAAAAACAACAGAACAAATCTATATATGGGTGGTATCAATTTACTCAGAAGATGTTGCTGAACATATTTTGGGGTGTTTTTTGGCAGTAACCCATAACTGGATTTGACAATTCATGCCTAAAGTACAATGTGTGTGAAAAAATAACCCAAAAAGTGACTACCTGAAAGTTTGACATAGAGCTAGTGCATGGAAAGTGTTAAAATTACAACTCTTTGAAGCACCCTAGGGTGTGCCCTTTCTAAAAATATATGGTTTGATGGGGGTAAATTACTTTGGCCGGCTTCAAAAATGTCCCAAATAGGACATGGGTGCATGATGACGAAATGTGAAAATTCCAAGTTGGAAAACTGAAATGCGCACCCCCCAAAATAAGGCCTATTAGCCCCCAAATGACCCGACATACCTATACATGGGTGGTATCAATTTACTCAGAAGATGTTGCTGAACATATTTTGGGGTGTTTTTTGGCAGTAACCCATAACTGGATTTGACAATTCATGCCTAAAGTACAATGTGTGTGAAAAAATAACACAAAAAGTGACTACCTGAAAGTTTGACATAGAGCTAGTGCATGGAAAGTGTTAAAATACAACTCTTTGAAGCACCCTAAGGGTGTGCCCTTTCTAAAAATATATGGTTTGATGGGGGTAAATTACTTTGGCCGGCTTCAAAAATGTCCCAAATAGGACATGGGTGCATGATGACGAAATGTGAAAATTCCAAGTTGGAAAACTGAAATGCGCACCCCCCAAATAAGGCCTATTAGCCCCCAAATGACCCGACATACCTATACATGGGTGGTATCAATTTACTCAGAAGATGTTGCTGAACATATTTTGGGGTGTTTTTTGGCAGTAACCCATAACTGGATTTGACAATTCATGCCTAAAGTACAATGTGTGTGAAAAAATAACACAAAAAGTGACTACCTGAAAGTTTGACATAGAGCTAGTGCATGGAAAGTGTTAAAATACAACTCTTTGAAGCACCCTAGGGTGTGCCCTTTCTAAAAATATATGGTTTGATGGGGGTAAATTACTTTGGCCGGCTTCAAAAATGTCCCAAATAGGACATGGGTGCATGATGACGAAATGTGAAAATTCCAAGTTGGAAAACTGAAATGCGCACCCCCCAAATAAGGCCTATTAGCCCCCAAATGACCCGACATACCTATACATGGGTGGTATCAATTTACTCAGAAGATGTTGTTATTTTGGGGTGTTTTTTGGCAGTACCCATAACTGGATTTGACAATTCATGTCTAAAGTACAATGTGTGTGAAAAAATAACACAAAAAGTGACTACCTGAAAGTTGACATAGAGCTAGTGCATGGAAAGTGTTAAAATACAACTCTTTGAAGCACCCTAGGGTGTGCCCTTTCTAAAAATATATGGTTTGATGGGGTAAATTACTTTAAAAATGTCAAATAGGACATGGGTGCATGATGACGAAATGTGAAAATTCCAAGTTGGAAAACTGAAATGCGCACCCCCCAAATAAGGCCCATTAGCCCCCAAATGACCCGACATACCTATACATGGGTGGTATCAATTTACTCAGAAGATGTTGCTGAACATATTTTGGGGTGTTTTTTGGCAGTAACCCATAACTGGATTTGACAATTCATGCCTAAAGTACAATGTGTGTGAAAAAATAACACAAAAAGTGACTACCTGAAAGTTTGACATAGAGCTAGTGCATGGAAAGTGTTAAAATACAACTCTTTGAAGCACCCCAGGGTGTGCCCTTTCTAAAAATATATGGTTTGATGGGGGTAAATTACTTTGGCCGGCTTCAAAAATGTCCCAAATAGGACATGGGTGCATGATGACGAAATGTGAAAATTCCAAGTTGGAAAACTGAAATGCGCACCCCCAAAATAAGGCCTATTAGCCCCCAAATGACCCGACATAACTATACATGGGTGGTATCAATTTACTCAGAAGATGTTGCTGAACATATTTTGGGGTGTTTTTTGGCAGTAACCCATAACTGGATTTGACAATTCATGCCTAAAGTACAATGTGTGTGAAAAAATAACACAAAAAGTGACTACCTGAAAGTTTGACATAGAGCTAGTGCATGGAAAGTGTTAAAATACAACTCTTTGAAGCACCCTAGGGTGTGCCCTTTCTAAAAATATATGGTTTGATGGGGTAAATTACTTTGGCCGGCTTCAAAAATGTCCAAATAGGACATGGGTGCATGATGACGAAATGTGAAAATTCCAAGTTGGAAAACTGAAATGCGCACCCCCCAAATAAGGCCTTTTAGCCCCCAAATGACCCGACATACCTATACTTGGGTGGTATCAATTTACTCAGAAGATGTTGCTGAACATATTTTGGGGTGCTTTTTGGCAGTAAACCTTAAAGTTCACAGTACATGTATTCTTAAATTGCGTTCAAAAAAAAAAAATCACCAAATTTTTTTTTTTTCTCAAACTTTGGCATAGATTTGTGGTAAAATGGTTTGCATGGAAAGAGTCAAAATACCCCAAGTTTAATACCTTGATTTGTGTACTTTAAAAAAATATGTATATGTGGAGGGTTATTCAGGAATTAGTGACAGATATCAGTGTTACAATGTCACTATCACTAGTTTTGAAAATAAACTCTTTGGAAATGGCAAAGTGCTACTTGCACTTATTGTTGCATAAAATAAGGAAAAAAGCGAGGAATATGTAAACATTGGGTATTGCTAAACTCAGTACTAAATTTAGAAACTACTAACGAATTAATTTTTTTTGACAGTTGTTGATACATAAGAAATTTTGGGGGTCAAAGTTCGAAAAAGTGGTGTTTTTTCAATTTTTGTGTCATATTTCACAATATTTTTTATAGTAAATTATATGAAATGATGAAAAAAATGGTATCTTTATAAAGTCCATTTAGTGACGAGAAAAACAGTGTAAAATATGTGTGGGTTACATAAACGAGTAAGAGGAAAATTTGACGTAAACACTAAGAGCGCAGAAACGTAAAAACAGCAGCGGTCACGAACGGACGGATTCGTGTAAAACCGCCCGGTCACTAAGGGGTTAAAGTATCCTAAAAAATCTATAAATAAAGAGACTTTTTGCTGCCGAATTTTATAATGAACGGTTTATTAGATATTGAATTAAAACGGGAATATTTTTAACATTGAAGTCTATGGGATTCTCCTGAATAAATTTGCCGAATTAAACCACTGAATGGCAGGACATTAGGGGAACCTTTCACTGCTGGTTTGTGTTCTCTGAATAGCCGAAGCAGTGCTTTTTCATGGGGATTTCACTGCCCTCGAACAGGCACCGAACAGGCACCGTATGTGCAGGCAATTCGCCAGGATTTGGTGAATTGCCTGCTCTCTGGATAGCCGAATGTCCAGGAAAAGTAACCGAACGCTGATTTTCAGCATTCGGTTACCTTTCTCAAGCAATTCGGAGCTCTTTGGATAACCCTGTCAGTGTATTTCAGGCAGGGTCTCTTACCGGCGGTTAAAGTAAATGAACCCAAATCCTGTTTTAAACTGCTGAGCGGTTGTATTCTATGTATTTCAATTAATGTTGTTATTCTGTTAATCAGTTTATCGCTTTCCAGGGCTTATCGGTAGTTCTAATAAAGCCCTTCTAAGAGTATAAGCAGTGTATTGGTGTCACTTGGATCCAGGAGGGCGGGAGGTGAGTGATCACTGGTGTAGGACAGAAGGCTCATATACTACAGCGGCCCTTGCGGGGATAGTGCTACATAAGAGATCTTTATATAAATGTATACCAGGGGTCAAATCCTAAATAAAAATAAAAGTGGGAACCCAGCAACATTTCTGTCCATTCAGGTCTTAAAGATTACTGGGAACTGCAGCAGCTGCAGCGCTTCTTTATGCATGACAATGGCATTCCTTTGGCAAACACTCATAAATTGTCATTCCCATACCTTCCCAATGTACTTCCTGTAAATCCAGGAAAAACCCTTAAATATATATAAAAGTTTTATAAAACTGTGTCAGTATAGAAAGGTATTGCAGCTTCCCAGTATATCAGCAAATAGGGAACCAAATTCCTCCTGCTAAAATAGTGAGCGAACTGCTTTCCCACAGGACTTGACCCCTGACCTATACATAATTTTATAATGCAATTTAAATACACACACGCAAACAAATGTGGACACAAACCATTTCACGTAAGGCTTTGTGTGCAGGCACAAATCAATATGCACTAACCCTGAAATAATGGGATAATATAATTCTTAATCGTGATTTTGGTTTTAAATATATTCTATTCATTTATACATAAGTATAAGATATTAAAATATGTTTTGTGACTGAACCCCTGGGTGTTTGTGTCCCATACAAACTGCACATTACTATGGGTTATTCAGAGAACACTGAAATGTCGCCGACATTTCGGTGTTCTCTCGTTCCCCGCAGTTCCCTGCACTTCAGGGAATCAAAATTCCCCATCCTGTGGTGTATTCCACATTCACCGGAGGGTCCCCGGAGTGCAGAGAAAACCTGCCGGAATCCCAACGCAATCCCCCCGAAACAACCACGCCGAACACGCGGGAAAAAGCCGACAAGCTGCCAATCACAGTGCAGTGCAGCCGCAGGAAAAAGCCGACAAGCTGCCAATCACAGTGCAGTGCAGCCGCAGGAAAAAGCCGACAAGCTGAGGAATGGGTTAAAAAAACCAAAAAAAAAAAAAAAACAGTACGCTTGAAAGTTTCAAAATTGAAAGGCTGTTTGCAAAAAGAAACTACTGAACGAAAATGCCTGGAATAAACATATAAGATCCTATGAATGATAATAAAAAGGTCTGTTACAGAAAAAAGAAGAAACGCTTTTAAGAAAAAAAACGGAGATAAAATTGTCGCAATAATGCAGAAAAATGCCTAAAAGATCCTAAAAAATCTATAAATAAAGAGACTTTTTGCTGCAGATTAAAATAATAAATGGTTAATTAGATATTGAATTAAAATAGGAATATTTTTAACACTGATGCCTATGGGATTCGCCTGATTAAAGCCCGCGTCAGACGAACGCAGTGATCATGTCCGTGTTGCTGCACAGTTTAACGCCCGTCGTAGCATAGAATCATGATCAATAGAGACCCACACACGAAGTACGTACGCACCGAACTGCACACGCACAACGCACGTGGCAAACGGACGCAAGTTAGGCAAGAACGTAAAACCGCTAGACGGACACACAGAGTGCGCCACGTCCGCGTAGTAATCTGTGTGAGTGATGAGGAGATGTCAGACGCAGCGCATTTGCGACGTCCAGCACCTTGACGCACACAATGGCTTTTCATATCCTTTTCAATTTTTTTATAATTTTTCATATTAATTTTGCTTCCCATAATTCCCTTTGTTTTTTTACGTTCGTCAACAAAAACGGACCGTGTGGTGTCTACAGTATCTTTCGTCAGTCCGTTATGCATGTACGCAGAGTGCGCTCAGACTAGACATGTGCATTCGTTTTAGTACTAAAACGATTTAGTCAGAATTTTGGGATAATTTAGTTTTCGTATTACTCAAGAGAAACGAAACTGCTCAGTACAAAAAACGAAAGAAACTAAAATAAAATGCACTACATTTTAGTTTCAGTTCTTTTTGTGATATTACATTGAATGAAGGAGACCAGCAATGAAGAGCGCAACATCGCAGCATCCGAAGTTCTGCACCCTCCACATGCCAATGCAGTAGGATGTTCTATACAGAGAGGGGCATTAATTAATGCAGGAGTATGTTCCTAACATTATATAGAGACGGGTATTAATGCAGGAGGATGTTCTAAACATTATACAGAGAGGAGCCTTTTTTTCAGCCCTTTAAATCCAGTGGCTGTGAGCGCTGAGATCGGCTGCTTGTTACATTATCTCTCAGTACAATGTATCAGGCTCAGCTGTTACAGTAACTGACTGTAACAGCTCTCAGAGTTTCAGTAAAACAAGGAAATAGTTTTGTTCTAACCTCTTATATATAAAAATATTATTTACTAGTTTTACTGAAACTCTGAGCGCTGTGATGAGCAGCAGTCAGTTACTGTAACAGCTTTGCCTGACACGGGGCAGTATTACAATGTTGGTGCTAATTTAACCAGAGCTGTTGTAAACTGAAAACCTCCATAGGTTATAATGGCTCTGGGAAGTTTACAACAGCTCTGGTTAAGTTAGCACCAACTATGTAATATGGCCCACATTGTGCTGAGAGTGAGAGATACTGTAACAAGCAGCGATCTCAGCCCTCTGAAGAGCCACTATAATAGTAATTGTATCCACTGGTTTTCGGATGAATGAAATTAGTTTTCATACTAAAGAACTGAAAACGAATTTCTTTAGCAACTAAATAAATTGCATTTTAGGACTAATCCATTAGTTCAAAACGAAATTTTGTGCTGTGCACATGTCTAGCTCAGACTGCGTTCATCTGACATTAACCTAAACCTGCCAAATGAAACCACCAAACAGCAGGGCATTTCGGCAACTTTTCTCTGCTGTTCGGCGTCTCTAAATAGATTAACCCTGCTCTCTGAATAGCCAAATGGCCCCAAAATGTCAACGTACACTGAATTTCAGTGTCCGGTTACATTTCAGCAACATTTCGGATCTCTCTAAATAACCGCTGTGATTCGCTCATACATACTGCACTTTTCTGTGATATATCTTAGTGTTGGGTGGAATATTTGTGTGCATTCTCTTGTAATATGTAACTCTTCATCACCCAGTCATGTAACTGCTATAATCACACAGATGTTTGGCTTCATTTAAGAGGGTTTAGTTTTAGGGTTTAGATTTAGTCATTCACTACTTCATCTATTGGACAGATCTCCAAGGAAAAGAAAAACAGATCATCCAGCGCTGCTTTGCAAGGTGCACTCGTGTCACCACATTTATTTTGTAAATAAGGAACACACAGGCTTTATTTTACTGTAGTCGACATTTATTGGACAGCCCCCAGCTTTTTTTTGCTTCCAATTACTTAAAGTCTGTTCAGTTTTATCAGTAGAAGTTAAATTTTAATTGACAGGTATGAATGTTACATTTCAGATCTTTGTAAATCGTATGGGAGAGACACTAAGGACCTCTGTGTCAGATGCAGTAAATGTGCTGCAGATAATAAAATGGTGAGATCTCCTGCTTATGGTGATTTGTATTGATCAGAATAAGATTATTAGCAATGCAATATCTGTATGTGCTGCATAATGCCTGTGTATGGCAATTACAGCAACACCTTCATCTGTATGTGCTGCATAATGCCTGTGTATGGCAATTACAGCAACACCTTGTATCTGTATGTGCTGCATAATGCCTGTGTATGGCAATTACAGCAACACCTTCATCTGTATGTGCTGCATAATGCCTGTGTATGGCAATTACAGCAACACCTTGCATCTGTATGTGCTGCATAATGCCTGTGTATGGGAATTACAGAAACACCTTGTATCTGTATGTGTTGCATAATGCCTGTGTATGGCAATTACAGCAACACCTTGTATCTGTATGTGCTGCATAATGCCTGTATGTGGCAATTACAGCAACACCTTGCATCTGTATGTGCTGCATAATGCCTGTGTATGGCAATTACAGCAACACCTTGCATCTGTATGTGCTGCATAATGCCTGTGGATGGCAATTACAGCAACACCTTGTATCTGTATGTGCTGCATAATGCCTGTGTATGGCAATTACAGCAACACCTTGTATCTGTATGTGCTGCATAATGCCTGTATGTGGCAATTACAGCAACACCTTGCATCTGTATGTGCTGCATAGTGCCTGTGTATGGCAATTACAGCAACACCTTCAGGGTTATTCAAAGAGATTCGAAAAGTCACCGCACGTTCGGAGACTTTTCGTTCTCTTCAATTCGGTTCCTTTTGCCGATCCCATTTCGGTGACCCTGCGGTGTATTCAGCAAACACAACAGGGCCCCCGAATTGCAGGGAAAAGCTGCCGCAAACCTGACGAAAACGTACATGCCCGTGTATGGGAATTGCAGCAAAACCTTGTATCTGTATGTGCTGCATAATGCCTGTGTATGGGAATTACAGCAAAACCTTGTATCTGTATGTGCTGCATAATGCCTGTGTATGGCAATTACAGCAATACCTTGTATCTGTATGTGCTGCATAATGCCTGTGTATGGGAATTACAGCAACACCTTGTATCTGTATGTGTTGCATAATGCCCGTGTATGGGAATTACAGCAACACCTTGTATCTGTATGTGGCAATTACGGTAACACCTTGTATCTGTATGTGCTGCATAATGCCTGTGTATGGCAATTACAGCAACACCTTGTATCTGTATGTGCTGCATAATGCCTGTGTATGGGAATTACATCAACACCTTGTATCTGTATGTGCTGCATAATGCCCGTGTATGGGAATTACAGCAAAACCTTGTATCTGTATGTGCTGCATAATGCCTGTGTATGGCAATTACAGCAACACCTTGTATCTGTATGTGCTGCATAATGCCTGTGTATGGGAATTACAGCAACACCTTGTATCTGTATGTGCTGCATAATGCCCGTGTATGGGAATTACAGCAACACCTTGTATCTGTATGTGCTGCATAATGCCTGTGTATGGCAATTACGGCAACACCTTGTATCTGTATGTGCTGCATAATGCCTGTGTATGGCAATTACGGCAACACCTTGCATCTGTATGTGCTGCATAATGCCTGTGTATGGCAATTACAGCAACACCTTGCATCTGTATGTGCTGCATAATGCCTGTGGATGGCAATTACGGCAACACCTTGTATCTGTATGTGCTGCATAATGCCTGTGTATGGCAATTACAGCAACACCTTCATCTGTATGTGCTGCATAATGCCTGTGTATGGCAATTACAGCAACACCTTATATCTGTATGTGCTGCATAATGCCTGTATGTGGCAATTACAGCAACACCTTGTATCTGTATGTGCTGCATAATGCCTGTGTATGGGAATTACATCAACACCTTGTATCTGTATGTGCTGCATAATGCCCGTGTATGGAATTACAGCAAAACCTCGTATCTGTATGTGCTGCATAATGCCTGTGTATGGCAATTACAGCAACACCTTGTATCTGTATGTGCTGCATAATGCCTGTGTATGGGAATTACAGCAACACCTTGTATCTGTATGTGCTGCATAATGCCCGTGTATGGGAATTACAGCAACACCTTGTATCTGTATGTGCTGCATAATGCCTGTGTATGGCAATTACGGCAACACCTTGTATCTGTATGTGCTGCATAATGCCTGTGTATGGCAATTACAGCAACACCTTGTATCTGTATGTGCTGCATAATGCCTGTGTATGGGAATTACATCAACACCTTGTATCTGTATGTGCTGCATAATGCCCGTGTATGGGAATTACAGCAAAACCTTGTATCTGTATGTGCTGCATAATGCCTGTGTATGGCAATTACAGCAACACCTTGTATCTGTATGTGCTGCATAATGCCTGTGTATGGCAATTACAGCAACACCTTCAGGGTTATTCAAAGAGATTCGAAAAGTCACCGCACGTTCGGAGACTTTTCGTTCTCTTCAATTCGGTTCCTTTTGCCGATCCCATTTCGGTGACCCTGCGGTGTATTCAGCAAACACAACAGGGCCCCCGAATTGCAGGGAAAAGCTGCCGCAAACCTGACGAAAACGAACCGCAAAAACCCAGCGATTGCACGCCGAAAACCCTCAAAAACATCTTGATTTACCTGCCGAAAACCACGGAAAAACCCGAGCAGGAGCCGATCACACGCAGCAAAGCCGCCGGAAAAAGCCAAGAAAGCCGATATCGCAGAAGAGTGAAGTGAATAAATTAGGAAAACAGTTTGCATGCCGAAAACCACAGAAAAACCCGAACAGGAGCCGATCGCAGCCTCCGACACCGCAGAAGAGGCAGTGAATAAATTAGCAAAACTGTTTGCATGAATGATTGAAAAGTGAAACGCTGTTTGCAAAGAAACTACTGAGCGAAAATGTCTGAAATTTACATATGATCCAAGGAATGATAATAAAAAGGGCTGTTACTGAAAAAATAAGTAAACTTAAAAAAAAAGGAAAAACAAATCGGACTTTTTAAAAAAAAAAAAATTAAGAAAAATGCTTAGAGTATCTTAAAAAATCAATAAATAAAGAGACTCTTTACTGCAGAATTTTTTTAATGAACGGTTTATTAGATATTGAATTAAAACTGTAATATTTTTAACATTGAAGCCTATGAGATTCACCTGAATAAACTTGCCGAATGAAACCACCGAATGGCAGGACATTAGGGGAACCTTTCACTCCTGGTTTGTGTTCTCTGAATAGCCGAAGCAGTGCTTTTCATGGGGATTTCACTGCCCTCGAACAGGCACTGAACAGGCACCGTATGTTCAGGCAATTCGCCAGGATTTGGCGAATTGTCTGCTCTCTGGATAGCCGAATGGCCAGGAAAGGTAACCGAACGCTGATTTTCAGCGTTCGGTTACCTTTCTCAAGCAATTCGGATCTCTTTGAATAACCCTGCTTGTATCTGTATGTGCTGCATATTGCCTGTGTATGGCAAGTACAGCAACACCTTATATATGTACTGTAGAGGGATTTTCAATAACTCTAGTTATTATACATGTGCATTTCTTTTCATCCGAATAGAAATTCGAATTAATTTTTTTAAATTAAATAAAGAAATGGGTGTTTTGGCTATTCCGAAGGATCTGAAATTCCGAGGGGAAAGCATCCAAGACAGATTCGATATGCCATTTTTTGGAGCCATTCTTGATGTTGCTGACTGAAAAATACTTCACTGTTTGTGCAATATTACTAGTCCTAAGCCTAATCCTAACAGAACCGGTAACTCTAACCGTAACCCAACCCAGGAAATAAATGACCCGAATCCTAACCTCAGTCTAAACGTAACCATAAGCAATGCATAACTAACATTTGGATATAACATAATTTACTAGATGTGTCCCTAACCCCAAAACTATCCCTAACCCTAATAGTAATTGAAGAGAATAATCGTCTCCAATTGTCCGTCCTTTAACCCCTAAGACCCTGTCTTAGGCACACATTGAGTTAACTCTCCTTCTGCGCAGGGAGAGAGAAAATCCTTCAAAGAAAACACACGAGGCATGTATTTTTGTCTGGCAATTTCTCTCTGCCGTTTTCAACGTTTTTTTGACACATATTTATACTTGTGTCAAGGCGTTGTCTCTTTATTTCATTGGTTAACATTTCAAAACATAGCATAGTTCATTGGCCAGTTTCAATACAGGTCTGGTGACACATTTCTGGACAGTCCCGTGGCCCGAGACATGTGATTTCTTGAGACATGTGATTTCTTGAGACATGCTAGCCATCAGCACTTTTATCACTTCAGAGAAACTTGCAAACATCAGCATTTTTGTCATTTTAAAGACATTTGCAAACATCAGCATCATTTCAGAGACACTTGCAAACATATTGAGAAGTGAAACTTAATCCTATAATACTGCTGATTATCAATTTATCTTAAAACTATTTCTTATATTTAAACCTTAATTTATCTATTAATATTATACTTCATGGGGTGTTATTTAACTACTTATAGGGTCCTTCTTATAGGTTAGCAGATGGTGGTCTGAGGATTCCTTTTCCTTCAATCCCCTCTTAGAATCATAGTATGATCATACTATTTGATTCTTTCTTTGTTTCATCTATCTACTGTAAGTTAGTATGGGTTGGGGAGCGAGACCCTCAATACCCATGTGGATCAATATAGAACCAGGGGGGCTGTACCTGCCACGGAACGGGTAACACATGGCAGTCTCCCAGTGCCTATTTATCTTCCTAACCTACAGTATATTTTACTTCCGATTAGCTATTGAGTTGGACATATTCTGCATAATCATTTGGAGTGGACGGTAGAGGTGTACTGTACATCATAGTGGTGGGGTTACCCTTGGCCATCATTCGTTTCAGACAGGGCATAAGGCAATAGACTATTACTGCAATACAAAGAACAATTAACAATAGTATAATGCCTAGTTGTATCAGGGCCTGTCTCCACCCTTTAAACCACCCGAAGTATTGATCCCAAGGGTTATCTATACCAGAGTTACGTTTCATTTCTTCGGAGAGCTCAGTTAGTTTTTTTATGGCGCGGGTCACCTTTCCATTTGGGCCTACATTATCAGGGATGTAGGTACAGCATGTACCTGTCCCCTCTATCATTTTGCATACACCTCCTTTTTCAGCCAATATCATGTCCAGAGCCATAATGGATGTGGATTGTAGTTGGTCAGCGAGGCCCTGTAAAGCTTTGCGAGTATAATTAACAAATCTCTGCTGGTTATAATATAAATAGTTAATCCAATCTACATTCTTATTAATAGTAACAAGAGGTGCTAGGAATGACTCAAACCCTGCCTTTACCTGATCCCTTGCTTTAAATTCATCAGGGACCCCTCTTGGTACCCCTATAACATCAATATAGACATGCGGATCAAGACTACCTTGTGGGCTTGGGACTTCCCTTTTCCTGCGACGTGAGCTAATATTTGGAATTTCCTCAGGATCCGAAACAATATGAAATCCCATTATGGCCTTAGCTAGGGCACATTCACCTGACCATTGAAGGGGCAGACGCGCCCTAATCTTGAGGTCTCCACATATCCAGTAGAGATCCCCAATCAGAAAAACTTGATTCTGTAACTTAGTACTGTTGATATTGCTATAATTGGCACAATAACCCTCGGGGAAGAAGGTGAGGTTCCTACCTTTTTCTGCTGACCTATAGCAGGTATAGTTCCCTGGGTAAACATGTATCCCTTAAGTAAAGATAAAACATCATGGGTTGTGTGTAGGTGAGTTTCGTACCCTAGTGTGTATTGGCTTGCCATACTAACGGCCATTGCACATGCTGCCAGGGCACGCAAACAGGCCGGCATCCCTTGTACGGTTACTGGCAGAATCTTTGAAAAAAAATGCTATGGGGCGCAACCGGCCCCCATGTTCTTGCGTCAGTACCCCGGCCATGGTTTTACAATTGTCCCTTGCAAACAGATGAAATGAAAGTACATAATCAGGGAGGCCAAGCGCGGGGCTTATTATCATCATTGCATTTCTGAGAACCCTAAAGGCATTTAACATTTCGTTTGACCACTTTATCACATTGGATTGACCCAACAGGGTGGCTTGTCTCAGAATGTTACCGTAATGGGAGCAGTCAGGGATCCACTGTCTGCAATAGTTTATCATGCCTAAGAATGACAGCATGTCCTTCTTAGTTTTCGGGTTGACCAGGCCCGTGACAGACTGGACTCTCTTCTGACTGATGCTCCGTTCCCCCTGTCTGAGAACAAACCCTAAATATTCAACTTGCGTTTGACACCACTGCATTTTTTTTAAGGGAAACCTTGTGCCCACATTCCTGTAACCACCTAAGAAGTGATTTACCATCCTCCCGGCAGGCCTCCTCTGATGGACTGCATACGAGGAGATCATCCACGTATTGCAGCAGGACAGAACCATGGCTGGGGTGCCAGGATTTCAGAGTGGCCTGTAGTACAATACTGTAGACCACCGGGGCGTCAACGTACCCCTGAGGTAACCTTTTCCATGTAAATTGGGTGCCTTCAAATGTGAATGCGAACAGTAATGCCGTTTCCGGATGTACAGGGATGCTAAAAAATGCATTCTTCAGGTCAATTACAGAAAAATGTGTATGTGTCGTTGGAATGGATGAGAGTAATGTTGTAATGTCCGGGACTATTGGTGCAATGGGGATGACAAGGGAGTTAATGGTACGTAGATCTTGTACAAACCGCACTGTACCATCTGGTTTGCGTACAGGGTTAATTGGGGTACTGAAGGGGACACTACTGGTTGTAAAATACCGTTGCGTAGGTATTAGTCAATCATGGGGCGCAATCTGTCCTCTTTTTCTTTGGACAATGTTTAAAAATTCTATTAATATCTTCTATTTCTATAGCCTTTTTGAGCAATTTATCTCCTACTGTCATAAACGGAAAATGGGTTTTGTTGGTGTTATTCTCATATCTTAAGGGCTTATTAATGGCGATCCTTTGTTATATGCGAGTGGCCATAATAACGAAAGCCAGTATATATTCTTCTGCCTTTTTTTTTTTTTTTAGTCTTTGGATGTGGATGGGGCCGAAGGTTTCAAATCCTCCATTGCCCCCACTGCACCCAAGACCTCTGTATCAGTAAAGGGACGGATATATGGATTGTCTATAAAACGGAGGGGGTCGTGGTTCCCACCTGGCAAGGGGTATCTCTTGTTTATTCCGTGGTATACTCTGTTCTATTTTATGCAGTCTGGCGCTGTCAGAGGACAATGGGGTCCCTCTTCTACATTGTTTACTTTGCCTGTTAAACTAGTATTCTGTCACCATTTAACCATTGTCCCCCCCTCCCCAATTTCATATACTGCATGTCCCACTGAGGGTCTCCCTGATAATAGGGCCATGCCTCGGTGTCGTCGAGACATAATCCTTTCACTATATCCATATAGAATGGGCTGTGGTCTCCCTGTCTGAGGAAAGGATCACAACTCCCACTGCTTCTGTCCATCCCGCCAGATTATCTATCCATGGGTTAATTAAATAGCAATCTGTGCCCCCTACTCGTGCTACATAATCTTTACAAAACTCTCCTATTTTCGGTAAGGGATATTCTTTAACCTTGCTACTTTGAATACCCATGGTTAGTTGTACAATTGAATAATCAGGCAGGTAAAATAGAGAAAGAAAGAAAAAAGAGAGGCTCTTCACAGTGCTCGAAAAGAAAAACAACTTAAATTCTTACTATATATATATATATATCTCTATGCTACATGGATCAACAAAAAATTAGCTAATTTAATGATAAGTGATAAAAACTTATTTAGTGAATCCTCCCCTAATCTCGAGAATCAAACTTCTAATCTTTTGCTTTTTATTTTGTAGTTATATAATTCCCTCATATCATAAACAAAATTCTATAAACCACAATCCATCAGTATATAAAAAATAGCTTCACAATATATGTATCTCCGGTTAGTAACTGCATATATGATTAATATCATCTACGTTATCAGTCAGCAACTAACACACAAATGGCCAACAAACACCTCTGCCCAATACAACATGCACCTCACAGCAAACAATGTCCAACCAGTCAGCTCTTATATATACATATATATATACACAGTACCATCAGTATACAACGGGGCAAAAGTCTGCCTTACCGTACAGATTTTCCTGCCACCCAATTAACTTATCACTCTATAATAATATATACTTTAACAATATATACATATATATATATATATATATATATACATAACGACTTTTCCGCCTCACCTTGCGGATTGTTCGTTATTTTAACTTATAACTCTATTATCACAACTGAGGGACGTCTGTCTTACCTTACAGATCGTTCAACAGTGAATCTTAACACTCTAATATTCTTATACTCTAATATTCTTATACTCTATACATTTTATGAGGGTTAACGCAAGGTGTGATCAATTGGACATATAATGTCCCTTTTATGAGTGTGGTCCCTGACCTACTCCTTTATGAGTGTGGTCCCTGACCCACTCCTTTAAATAAACGGCCCCTGGCAACGTTTTCTTTTAATTTGTAATAAACGGCCCCTGGCAACGTTTCCTTTTAATTTGTATCCCTGATACACTATAGGACATGGACAACTAATTTTAGTTCTAGATAAACGTTGTCATTGCCCTCGTCCAGACAAGACAATATACTCACCAGGACGAGGGGTGACCGTTCATGTCGGCAGTGCCTCCAGATTGAAGAGAATAATCGTCTCCAATTGTCCGTCCTTTAACCCCTAAGACCCTGTCTTAGGCACACATTGAGTTAACTCTCCTTCTCCGTGGCCCGAGACATGTGATTTCTTGAGACATGTGATTTCTTGAGACATGCTAGCCATCAGCACTTTTATCACTTCAGAGAAACTTGCAAACATCAGCATTTTTGTCATTTTAAAGACATTTGCAAACATCAGCATCATTTCAGAGACACTTGCAAACATATTGAGAAGTGAAACTTAATCCTATAATACTGCTGATTATCAATTTATCTTAAAACTATTTCTTATATTTAAACCTTAATTTATCTATTAATATTATACTTCATGGGGTGTTATTTAACTACTTATAGGGTCCTTCTTATAGGTTAGCAGATGGTGGTCTGAGGATTCCTTTTCCTTCAGTAATCATAACACTCACCCTGGATTTAACCCTAACAACAGAAGGGTCTCCTATGGAAACTATACACAGGGTTATTCAGAGAGCGTGAAAAGCAGGAGAATGACTGGAGAATGAAAAATTCTAGGTCAAAATAGCCGATTTGGAAAGTGAGATGAAAGGGAGAATTTTTCTGGTTTGGCTATTTTGACCTAGAATTTTTCATTCTCCAGTCATTCTCCTGCTTTTCACTCTCTCTGAATAACCCTGTATGGCTTTTAAAGTTGTTTAGATCATCATTTTTAAGTACACATCTTTTTAATTAGGGACGCTGCCAAATTGCACACTTTTTCAATTCGGAAATTGATGAATTGCAATGCGCTGAATTTGGTCCAAAAAGAGGCATCATTTAATTAGGGTTACAAATTAGAGATAGAAATAAAGTTTAGGATTATAAAATAACGTCAGGTTTAGGGTCAAACATTAACCAAATCTGGCTACTTCCACCTAAAAAACATTGCACATGTACTCCCCTTCTTAATCAGGACTCTACTAAAATGCTCATCCAAGCTCTTATTATCTCCCACCTTAATTACTGTAAACTTCTTCTCTCTGGATTAAACCCTTTCATTGCATTTCACCGCTGTGTGCTCAGCTCATTTTTACCGCATTCGCTCATCATGTTTAAACGCGATTTGAAGCCACATTTTATTATTCCGACCCAGACATATCATATATCGTTCTTTCCGACAGACTCAGCAGATTCATAATATATCATTTTTATATGTATACGTCATGTTCTGCCTGTATATTATAACAAAAAATGCATTGAATTTTTAATCATCTGCAGCGTGTAAAGTGTTTTTTTTCACCTTTTACCACATGAACATTTGCGGTTATATTTTCTATGGGGTGCGCTTGTACAAAAATTCGAAATGGGGACTTATTAAATTTTTGGGGGGGAAATTATGTGATTTTTAGCAAACGCACACCATAGAAAAAAATCATTAGTGCAGCATCATTGTTCACATTATAATTGAAATGTGAACAATATTGCTGCATTAATAAAAATGACACAAAAAAATACATGTTTTTTTTTATTTTTTATTTTTATTTTTTTACTTTATACCTGGTCATGTTGGGTATCATTCGAAAGGCCATGCTCAGGCCTGGGGATTCCGGGCAGCTAGGGGTTCCCCGGCTATCTGACATCATCACGCTATGCGTGAGGACGTCAGGCAGTGAGGGGGACCCGGGGGTGGAGCCGCCATCCAAGATGGCTGCCCCACCGGAGCTAGGCCGCAATTCGGCGCCGCAAGGCGCTGAAGTGCGACCCGGTGCCTAAGGGGTTAAAGCCAGCCACCGCTTAAAAGGGGAGACTCTCCCCTTTTAAGTGGTGCCTGCCTTTTTTTTGTGGGACCTCCCGATGGGAGGGAGTGGGATCCGAACGGATCCCCCCTCCCTTCCAGGCGATCTCCCAGCATTGCTGGGGGTCGCCTGGAAATGATGTCATTGCGCATGGCGCGATGACGTCATTTACGTTGGGAGGAGCTTGACTTCAGCGTCTGTGTGCTGCTGTGCTGTGTGCTGCTGCCGCTCCTTGAATGTACTTGCACAGTGGCTGTGCGTGAGTGAGAGATGGATGCTCCGGCTCCGCTTACAAGTGGGAGTGGTCACGTGGTGTGGTCGGGGACGTCTCTTCCTACCAGTCCCCTCTCTGCCAGGTCTACCTCCTCCTCCCATCAGCCACTTGCTCCCGCTCAAGCAGTGGCAACGTGACGAATTGCAGGAACTACGCTGTAATTTGTTGGGAGAGGCAGCGGTGCCAGCCCGACTCCACTAAGACAAGTTCTGGATCTATTTTCCTCAGGCTCCAAGAATAAAGGTGACAAGTCAACAACGAATTAATAAATAAATCTGATTTGGTCTCAATGAGAAGTAAATCCCCCTCCTTCTCTCACCAGAAGTAGTGTGCCATAATACCAGTCTGCCATGCATAGCAGTGTTCCATAATAACAGTCTGAGTCTGACATACATTATAGTGGGCTATAATACCAGTCTGCCATGCATACCAGTGTGCTGTAATACCAGTCTGCCATGCATACCAGTGTGCCATAATACCAGTCTGCCTTGTATACCAGTGTGCCATAATACCAGTCTGGCAAGCATAGCTGTGTGCCATAACACCAGTCTGCCATGCATGCCAGTGTGCCATAATACCAATCTGCCTTGTATACCAGTGTGCCATAATACCAGTCTGGCAAGCATAGCTGTGTGCCATAACACCAGTCTGCCATGCATACCAGTGTGCCATAATACCAGTCTGCCTTGTATACCAGTGTGCCATAATACCAGTCTGGCAAGCATAGGTGTGTGCCATCACACCAGTCTGCCATGCATACAAGTATGCCATATATACCAGTCTGAGTCTGACATACATACTAGTGGGTCATAATACCAGTCTGCCATACATACCAGTGGGCCAGTGGCGTATCTACCAGGATCGCAGCAGTCCAACTTGCGACTGGGCCCTGGCATTCCACCACTGGAGGGGGCCAGGCAGTGGTTGCTCTTTAACCCTTTAAGAACCAAGGGTCTTTAAAGTCAATGCATTTATGACTGAACAGTTCTGTCATTGGTCCTTAAGGGATTAATTAGCAGAGGCCATGTTATGTTTTGTCTGGCTATCCATCACGAGTCTGACACTTCCTGGTGTCTCAGTGCAGCATCTGGTCACTCACTGTGATCGCTCAAGTGTGATGTGTCAGTATTTTTCTCTTGAAGCAAAATAGATATCCTGCACACTGTTTTCATAAAATAGTCACAAAAAGTGTGCTCATCTGCAAGAAGGACTCCCCAAGGTCCTATAAATGTATAACCAAACCACAATGAATAAATATGGCACAACCATGAAATAATATATACCGAAAGTATAATAAGAAATATCTTTATTAAATACAAAAATATATGTCAGTAACAAAAGTAATAGTATCACAATGCCAAATGTACATTTTACATATAGTTAAAGCACACAACATTCACCATATGGTAAGGCAGCGCCACAGACTGTCTGAGCAAAAAGAAACACAAGAAAAACCAAATAGCTAAACCATATGAAATATGCAATATTAGGGAAAGCACAATGCAAAAAGCAGCCAAAACATAAAGTGGGTCAGTACAAACTCCTGATAGTCAAGACAAGGCACCCCAACATTTCGGCAATCTATCGCCTAGTATCCCTATTGTATATCCATTAGCTATGGAATTTAATGCTGTGGTAATATTAATATAATAAGGATACTAGGCGATAGGTTACAGTATTAGGTTTGGAAACCAGCAATTTTTGGATAGTCCAGGAGACGTGTATAGGTATTTTTGCAAAATACCTTTTTGTAAAACATTGCAAAATGTTTTTAGTAAATGTGAAAAACTCACTTGCGGGGGGGGGGGGGGTTCGTGGATTCTTGCACCGGGGCCCTGAGGTTTCTAGTTACTCCTCTGCAGTGCGCTGTAATACCAGTCTGTCTTGTACAGTATATCAGTGTGCCATAAAACCAGTCTGTCATACATTCCACTGCTAAATCTCCCTGGCACTTTGCCACACATACAGTAACCTGGCATGCACGTTCCTTGCCAGAAATGTCACTGCAAGTGTGATATTCACACATTTAACCCCTGCTGTGCCTGACATTGCTGCAGCTCCTTACTGTACTATAATGACTGCTATATTTTATATGGGAGCTGCTAAATGCTGGTAGCAGATGAAGAATGAGCTATTTCAACCTTGTTTGTTCTTCATCTGCGCCGTCATCCGTTATTCAGCAATGAATAACAACTCCTAAATCCGGGTGTTAAGTGATTTTACAGAGGTGCGATCACTTAACATATTCATTTAACCTCACTAGAAAATACCTTACTCACCTCATATCCCTCAGTGAAGAGTGACACAATCAGCCATTTCCACTCTCCGCAAGCTGCTGAACACTAGGTTCAAATAGTTTCCAGTGTTCTTCTGCGAATCCTTTGGTTATCCGTGCGTGACCTCGCAGAACTCGAGTGGTATCGCACCTGGCTACATGGAGTCCTATGGACTCCTGGAGCTGCACTGCTGCCACTGTCCAATTGTGTCTCAGAGCAGCACAACTCAAGCTGTTGACAAAGTGGCTTGGTCTGGGTAGGGGCAGGCCCGGATTAAGATCTCTATGGGCCTGGAGCTGAAGATTTTGGTGGCTTTTTTTGTAATTTAATGAAACGAAAACATGTTTTATGTTATTTAATAGTGCGGATACGGTTATATCTAACCAGGCAGATACTGTGTGATTAATGTTTCATTCAGATTTCAATCATTTAAAGAGTGTAAAAATGTTTTTTCTCATTTTATCATCCAAATATTTGTGGTTATATATTCTATAGGACATTCTTGTTGAAAAAATGCAAAATGGGAACCTGTTACTGCATTTTCTGAGAAAAAATACAATTTTAACCAAAAAAATGAGAAAAAAAAATGAAATATTTCCCTTCAGGGTTATCCAAAGAGATTCAAAAAGTCACTGCACGTTCGGTGACTTTTTGTTCTCTTCAATTTGGTTCCTTTTGCCGATCCCATTTCGGTGACCCCGCGGTGTATTCAGCAAATACCACAGGGTCACCGAATTGCAGGGAAAAGCTGCCGTAAACCCGACGAAAACTAACCGCAAAACCTGCCGAATGCACGCTGAAAACCCCCAAAAACATCTGGATTAACCCACCGAAAACCACAGAAAAACCCGAACAGGAGCTGATCACAGGAACCCAAACAGGAGCTGAGACAGCAGAAGAGGCAGTGAATAAATTAGGAAAACAGTTTGTATGAATCTGTGAAAATGAAATGCTGTTTGCAAATAAACTACTGAGCGAAAATGTCTGAAATTCACATATGAGGTCCAGGGAATGATAATAAAGAGGGCTGTTACTGAAAAAAGAAGAAAACTTTAAAAAAAAAAAAAATCGGACTTTTAAAAATAATAAAAATCAGAAAAATGCTTAAAATATCCTACAAAATCTATAGATAAAGAGACTTTTTACTGCAGAATTTTATAATGAACGGTTTATTAGATATTGAATTAAAACGGGAATATTTTTAACATTGAAGCCTATGGGATTCGCCTGAATTAACCTGCCGAATTAAACCACCGAATGCAGGGCATTTCGGGGAACCTTTCACTGCTGGTTTGTGTTCTCTGAATAGCCGAAGCAGTGCATTTTTATGGGGATTTCACTGCCCTCGAACAGGCACCGAACAGGCACCGTATGTGCAGGCAATTCGCCAGGATTTGTCATATTGTCTGCTCTCTGGATAGCCGAATGGCCAAGAAAGGTAACCGAACGCTGATTTTCAGCGTTCGGTTACCTTTCTCAAGCAATTCGGAGCTCTTTGAATAACCCTGCTTGTGTTTTGAAACATTTTTTTTTACGAATAATATGACTATGTATAAACAGTGACCTTGCTCGCGGCGTGGGAAATGAGAAGGTGAGTAATGGTAGTGGTATTGCTCATTTTATACGTGAATATGGACAATGCCATCGCTTCGGAACTAAAAATAAATAAAAAAAAAATTCTTTTCTTTTAGATTTTACATGGTCAGTTTTGGTATCAGTGCAAAGGCCAGACTCTGACCTATCCAATGACGCCTCACTTGACCTTGTGAGGTGTAAAGATTAGTGACGCAGCAGTCCAAAGTTCCCCGCAATGCTCTTCCCTGCTGTGCGGCAGTTTAGGTTTTTGATGTAACAATTCGTAACAATGGATTGTACCATCACCTCCACACTTGTTGGTGACATGAGAAATGTGATGGTTAGTTAGTGCAGCATCATTGGTGCAAATGCTCTGGCATTTCCAGTGATACCTCACTTAACCCTGTAGCTGTTATGGAGTTGGAGATACATGGGTCCAAATGCAGACATAGTTATCCTTTCTCCGGGCCTATTCTGAGGCATGGGCCTGGAGCTGCTGCTCCATCTGCCCCTATGTTAATCCAGCCCTGGGTAGGGGGTGTTAATGGACAGCCAAAATGGCTCGCACTTGATTTTCCATTTGTGGATAGCCAATAACATCTCCGTTGGAATAGGGCCCTTCATCTGTAATGCTGCTGAGATCTACTGTAACCTTAAGCCACTGTGCAGATGTCACAGATTAATATATATTTTCATTGGAGGTGTACTTTTTGAAAGCACTGGGTAACGGCTGATACTCATAAAGTCATTGGAAAATACAAAATATTTTTCTCTCCATTACGGAAGGTGATTGCTCTTGTTACTATGAATATATGAAATGATGATGGGCAGAAATAATCAAAAGACTGTGGCCCCTATTACGCTCCTGGTGTTAAAACGCAGGCGCAGGGGAGGAAAAACTCCGCCCGCAGTTTCCCCCCTTGCGCCCGCGTTTTAATGCCAGATTACAATGCAGGCGCAAAAAATGCTGCCTGCATTGTTATTGAGCGTTAAAACTTCGGATGCGCCCGGCAGCGCTGAGCGCAGCCGCACGCATCCTCTCAATGGAGTCCATAGGTACATGTTA
Organism: Leptobrachium leishanense; assembly: GCA_009667805.1. NCBI lineage: Eukaryota > Metazoa > Chordata > Amphibia > Anura > Megophryidae > Leptobrachium > Leptobrachium leishanense. Next base: position 142,645 of record RXON01001103.1, on the reverse strand, counting down.
GGTAGGTACTCACTCTGTAAAGAGGTGCCGTGAAGTGGCGAGTGGGCTTACGTTGCAATGGCCATTGAAACAAACTAAAACCTCAGTTTTGTTGTACATGGAACACATAGAAACGAGCGCAGATGACACCTTTTTTCCTTGTTATGTTTTATACATTAACTGGGCTGTTACTCCTGGCAGTTGCTGCCGCTCTGATGAGTATGGGCGACGCCTTTTTTTCTGTATTTATGTATATCATGCTTGTAACACCAGTTCGTTGTTCTGCAGCTGTTCCTCTTTCCATGTTTTTGTTTTTAATCCCAAATGGGAAGTGTTTGGTGCGTGTATAAATAAAACCCACCATCTCTGCCTCTCCTTGGCTGAAAAGCAGCTGGAGGGGCTTGGAGCTGCTCAGTAGAGCGACCTTTTGGTACATGTTAGGTACTCACTCTGTAAAGAGGTGCCGTGAAGTGGCGAGTGAGCTTATATATGCAAGATATTTGCCATAAAAGGTGTATGGGGGTCCGGGTAGTGCCCTGGGGACAGGAAACAAGGACAAAAAGTAAAAAAAAAAACAGTTTTTAAAGGAACAGTGAGTTTTCCATGAAATAAGGGTTAAAAATAAAAATGAAAAAATCCTTCAAATATTGTGCCTAGGAGGTCCCCATAACCTGCCCGTGAAGTGGTGGATTTGTAGGAAGAATAGAAACACTTAAAAACAAAAAAATGACATTTCAAATGACGGTAAATGGTTTTCCTTTAATCTATTGATAAACAACTGCTTGGGGCGGCAGTCTGTATGAAAAGAGGAGACGTTTTAGGACATTTTTCATTTTTACTGTGTAATGAGAAGGATATATCTCATACTGTTAACATGCATAAAGGTATCTATAACAGAATCCTGCGCTCAGAGCAGACTCAACTGCAAATTCCATGTTTCTCCTGTTTTATGCTCAAATGTTAAGTATTTACCCAACCCAGCTCTATAATGAGCATATGGTAAAGATGCGAATGCCTCTAGTACACCTCCCTGCTGCGTTATCAAAACGAAAGTGAAACACTCGGTATGCGAGAACTCCGATCTGCATTCAGCTAGAGATGGAGCCTACCCAGGATGACATCATCAACACGCGACCAGAAGGGAAGCGGAACCACGCGCATGCACAGAACAGCAAGAATGAGAAAATGAAACATTTCCCACCTGAAAAATATGTTAAATACACTCCGCTATAGCATAGGGGGCATCCAATTGATGAAGCTGGACAGGGAGCCGGCGAAACTCGTCTTGCAGACCCCTATGCTAACATTTATTACAGACTATTTTTATCACGAATTTTGATATTTGCCCTACGTTATTTTTATTGATTGATGTGAAGCTGTTAGAATAAATTTGCTAAGATTTAACCCCCGACTGCATCCAGTCGCCATCCTTAAACGCCGCCGGTAACTAGAAGCACCGCAAAAGGGCAGCTTTGCAGTTAAACCTGGACTAGGCCATCTGAAGGATAAAGGCACCAAGGAGCAAGTTTCAAGAAGGATATCAATATACTGCAAAAGATTCAGCAGCATCCATCAAATCCTAACGTAAGTGCATCAGTTTCCCTTCTCTATAACGACATTGACTGACAGACCCAGACGCACCCCTAACCCCCACTCTTTTTCTTGGAGGAATATTGAAGGGACAAGAGGAGCAGAGGCTGTCAACTTCGAATGAGAGAAAACACGCTGACCATTTTTTTGCGACTGACGAATATTAGACGTAGCAATACCAGAGCAATTCCACCATTTGGACACTAGGTGGCACACTGGAATCAAATGAGGATAAGCCTAACATGACAAACTGTGTATAGAAATATTTTGCACCCGACTGTAATAGGGATTGATTACATATCTATTGTTTAATCCTTATTTGTTGATGCTAATATCAGGATACTGACAAATATTAAGGAGCATACCTGATCCTATTATTTCTTCTAATAGATTTATCTGCGAGTAGCGCAGCACGAAGGGGTACCCACATTTTTTCCTTAACATATCATCACAGCTATCTGTCTCAGGTGATAAGTATTTGATTGTTACGATGCATCCTTTTCCTAGAAGCAGTATAGTTTTCATAGCATAATTTGCATTTTTCCAACTACTGTATATAGTTAATGTACACTATATAGACAAAAGTATTTGGACATATCTCTTAATGATTGATTTACCCAAACTACATAGATTGCAAACTCCCCATCAGGACAAAATCAAATGACATGTTGACCACAGTCACTTTTCTCAAATATCTAGGTATGTGGCTAGACCGATATCTATCCTTTGTGTCCCCACATCGAAAAACTCATCTAAACTTTACCCCAAACTAGGTGCCCTGTACAGAAACAAATCCTGCCTGAGCCCCGCGGTAAGAAAGCAGATTGTACAGCAAATGCTTATGCCAGCTATTGATTATGGAGATGTAGTGTATACAGCCGCCCCGCAAACACACCTTCAGAAACTTACTACATTGTATAACTCATTCTGCCGCTTTGTGCTACAATGTAACTACTAGTGATGAGCCGAACACACCCTTGTTCAGTTCGCATTCGAACACGAACAATTTCAAAAGTTCGAGTTCGAACACGAACCGTACTCAATGCAAGTCAATGGGACTCGAAAATTCGTTTTTTAGAGTGCCCTGCAAGAGGGCATATATGCAAGATATTTGCCATAAAAGGTGTATGGGGGTCTGGGTAGTGCCCTGGGGGACAGGAAACAAGGAAAAAAGTAAAAGAAAAACTTAAGAATAAAAATGAAAAATTCCTTCAGATATCGTGCCTAGGAGGTCCCCATAACCTGCCCGTGAAGTGGCAGATTTGTAGAATGTATAGAAACATTTAAAAACAAAAAAATGACGTTTCAAATGATGGTAAATGGTTTTCCTTTAATCTATTCATAAACAACTGCTTGGGGCGGCAGCCTGTATGAAAAGAAGACATTTTAGGACACGCAGAACAAGTTTAGTGATTTTTTTGGCTAAATTATGGTGAAACTTATGCAGGCTTTGGATGAAAGTAACAATAGGTGCTTTAAAATTGGGCCTTTAGTGTCAGCAACAGTGCCGTCACACCGTAACCCCTCTGTGGTATTGTGGAAGAGTGCAGGGTTGGACCCTGCAGTCAAATATTAAAATGATATGAATCTGGTACAGGCGTCAGTGCACCCAAATATTTTGCCTTTGGTGGCAGCAAGTGCCTTCCCACCGTAACCCCTCTGAGGTATTGTGGAAGAGTGCAGTGGTGAAGGTTTTGGTAATGCAGAAGAGATCCCCGATCTATTCAGTTACATCAGCAGCTATAACAAAACCGGGTCAGCAATGTAGGCACTTGTACTGCGCTACTGTATATGGAGAGAATCGACACACACCAGTAGCAACAGGAAGCAAACAGAACAGGCAGGGAATACACAGAGAGAATAGTCAAATGGCAGGCAAAGTCTGCAACAGATCGGGTCCTCAGAACAAGCAAGGTCAGTAACAAGTATACAAACTGATTCGGTAAGCTAGCGATGCGGGAATAAAGGCTGAGACACACTAAGTGCGTAGCGACGCACAGCGTAGCGAAGCGAAGAGAAGCAAACATTTTGCAGGCTTGACTTCACTCCGCTCCGCCTCGCAGCGTGTCTACACTGCATTACGTTTGCTTCTCACCGGACTGGACAGGAATCCACTAACTAAATTAAAATGTACACACAAAACCGTTTTATTTTCACAAAGCACATGTTATATAGGCAAAAAAGGTTTCTACTGAATAAAATACATCAAAAATTACTGTTAATTTAATAGGAATAGTATAAAAATATAAAAAAAAGGTAACCCCTGATCATATATATATTATAGGGACACGGAGCGCTGTGTATAGAGTAGGGATGCATTGATATCATACCACACACAGACATATCCGTATATATCAACACGCAGACCTATATATACGTATATATCAACACGCAGATATATATATACACCCACCCACAGACCTCAGACCATATACACACATACAAACATGGGGGGGTGGCATGTGGAGAATCTCAACTAAAATGCGCCCCCCCCCCCATTTGGCTGATCCCTCCAGAAGAAATATTTAACCCGACAGAGCAGAGAATATAATGTTATAATATTTATATTATTATCTGCTCTATCGGGTTCAACATTTCTTCTGGAGGGATCAGCCAAATGGGGGGGGGGGCAATTAGTTGCCAAAATGTGTGTGTAATACAAGTCTGGATATATATATTTATAAGAATATAGAGATATATCTTATCTATATATATATATCATACCTGCCCTTACCTTCCCCTATAAATTTGCTAAAAATATACACACAAAAACAAACAAACCACTGCCTGAGATCCCGCGCAGTCCACATGCCACCCCCCTCTACCTGACTGAATGTATCTAATATATATAATTAAATACATTCAGCCAGGTAGAGAAAGAAAAAAAAGGTTTTATTTTATGTTCCTTGGTACACTTAAAAATGTCCTCGGATTTAATTTTTTTTAGAAATGTGTCACCTTACCTTAGCCTGGTGATCAGTGGGGGCTACCTGGATCCTGGTTGTGGGGGGGTCTGCCGTGGCCACAGGTGCAGTGGCTCTCTCCCTGCACCGCCTGTCTCTGCCACATGCACCCGGGCGGCTAGCCCGCACAGTCGCAGCTCTGTCATCCGGCGGCCGCATGCTCCTCAAGGTGATCCTTGGGAGGCCCCGGTAGGCTGCCCTCTACAGTGCCTGATTAGAGGGCCGTGTCTGCCTGATGTTTTAGTAACAAGAATGTTTTATCCCATAGGCTTCAATGTTAAAAATATTCCCGTTTTAATTCAGTATCTAACAAACCGTTGTTTATAATATTCTGCAGTAAAAAGTCTCTTTATTTCTAAATTTTTTAGTATTATTTTAAGCATTTTTTATACTTTTTTCAATATTTTTTTTCAAACTTTTGACGTTCGTCCCAAAAAGTTCGAAGTTCGCGAACTTTTGAATGGCCAATGTTCGAATCGAACTCCAAACCGATCGAACCAAACAGCTCATCCCTAGTAACTACATGACCCACCATTGGCCAAAACTGTCCGTCGCTGGAATCTAGACTCACCCTTCACCTTTCCAACCTGGTGTTTAAGAGCTTTTCTGGGAAGCTACCACCCTACCTGAATAGACTGCTTCCCCCAGCAGTTCCCTCATCCTATAACCTCCGATCCAGGACCAGCACCTTACTTGCAATACCACAATACAAAAAGAAAGTGTCTCGATCCTCATTTTCCTACAGAGCACCGCAATTATGGAATAATCTCCCAGACACCATCAAATTTTCCCCAGTATTAAGTCCCTTAAGACTTCCCTATTAACATACCTCAATACAGAATGCACCTGTAAACATGTAACATAGGGAGTACTGTATATTTCCAGGCCAATTTGAACGCAAAAACCGACGCAAAGCCGCTGAAAAAAAGCCGAACGCACCCGCAATCCGCTGTAAAACCACCAAAAAAAAGCTGATCGCATCTTAAAAAAGCCAATGATCTGACGAACAGAGCGCCGATCAGCCGCCAGAACAAGCCGAAAAGCTGACAAACGGGGTAAAAAAAACAAAAACAAAAAGACACTGTAACTTTTAGGCTGGGGTCAGACTAGCGCACTTTTAACGTGCGTCCTGGCGCACATAATTACGGCCGCACTAGCAGCAGATGACGGGCAATGATGGCCAATATACGATGTACTGCAGCACAAAAGTCCGGCCGTGCAACGCAAGTGCAATTTGAACGCATTTTTCTGAGAACGCTGAACCGCTAGTACTGACGTACTGAGTGCTCAGCTGCGGCATAGCGGCGTGTTTGTGAGATTAGGAGATGTCAGACGCTGCTAATGTCCAGCCTACATAACGTCCAGACGCAAAAAGAGTTTTATTGACGATCCGTACAAAATCACGTCCGAAAATGCGCGTCGTCTGACCGTTTTTGCGCATTCCGTGAAAAAATACGTCAATGCGTTCGGACGCACTTTTTCACGTTCGCGGGGAAAAATGCTTTCGTCTGACCCTAGCCTTAAAAGCTGCTTACTAAACTGCTCGAAAATGCCCGGAATTGTTATATACTCTCACCGACTTTTCTTCCACCCTTAACGGCAAGAATGCAATAGGGCCTTAATTAACTATCAATCATGTAGCAATATGTTAAATAACATACTGATTTAAAGCTATACAGTAGGTGTGGAGGTTCCTGTTCTACTCTGCAGGGCAAGTGGATTGATATAAGGTTACAGAGTGAAGAGACATGAAGCTCGGCTACGTAGAACACACAAAATAATAGTTCAATTCTCTATTTTTCAATTATAAGTAGCTTGGCAAGCCTTCTCAGATTTAAAGTAAACCATGATGTATTTGTAGATAGAAGAATATTTTTGATGGATTCTTGAACGAGAAAAACCTCCCCTTAATCAATTTAATCAAGAAAACAAGAAAGCATGTGAATCTCCTGCCCTATTGACACAGCCCATCCAGCTTCAGGTGTTTACCTTCTAACTGCCTGAATGCAATCAGTCCGCCCTATATAACCACTAACACTGGCTCTAGTGAGCCTTGGCTCTTGTGACTTCCCCAAGTGGCATCCCTAAGTGGACGTTCAGAGTTGATTCCTGGAGTTAAGGAACTGCAAGGCCCACTTTTTACTCCGGGTAAACACACATCTATATCATGCTTTCTCTCACGCTTCTGCTCTTTACTTCTACCTTTCTCCTTAAATGGAACTCCTGCCCCTCTACCACTGACCCCTACACTATCTGCATCTCCCCCTCCCTCCTCTCGTCCCACATGATGGCCTCACATGAGCTCCTCTGTTTCCTCAGAACATGGTCTCCCTCTAACTCTCGTGCTGCCAATCACTCCCACTCCCACAAATCCCATTCCCACCTCCTCTTTCTCACCCTCTTGCTGTTACTCTATTCAGGTGACATATCCCCTAACCCTGGCCCCACAACACATCCAATACTTCCCTCTCATCCTATCTCCATCGCACATAAATCACCTCCCTGCAAGCCCAGCAACCTCATTCCCATAATCCCTCAGCGCCTGTCCTCTTTCTCCTGCGCCCTCTGGAACGCTCGCTCTGTGTGCAACAAACTCACAGCAATCCATGACCTCTTCCTTTCAAACTCCTTCAACCTCCTAGCTTTAACTGAAACCTGGCTAACTCCCTCTGACACAGCCTCCGTTGCTGCTCTCTCACATGGCGGTCTACACCTGAGCCATACCCCCAGACCGGGTGAGAGAAATGGTGGCGGGTCGGACTCCTGCTCTCTCCCACCTGTACCTACCAGCATCTCCCTCCACCCCCATCCCTCTCCTTCTCCTCCTTCGAGACACACTGCATCTGCCTGTTCTCTCCTCTGGCTCTCAGGGTGGCAGTCATCTACCGCCCACCGGGACCAACCTCCCAGTTCTTTGACCACTTTGCTACCTGGCTTTCTCACTTCCTGTCTTCTAATCTTCCATGCTTAATTCTCGGGGACTTCAACATTCCCATTGAAGATCCGTCCGCCCCTGCTGCCTCCAAACTTCTTTCACTCACGTCCTCCCTTGGACTCACACAATCCTCCTTCCTCCCTACCCACCGCGATGGTCACGCTATTGACCTTGTCTTTTCCAACCTCTGCTCCATTTCTGAGTTCAACTGTCGCCCTTTCCCCATCTCTGACCACCACCTTCTCTCTTTCAACCTATCTGGACTTCCTAAACACCATGCTCCCCCACCCCGCACACACACTCGCAGAAATCTACATGCTGTGGACCCCCATCAATTCTCCAACCTACTTCACCACCTCCCTCAAACCTCATCCTTCACCTGCCCTGATGCTGCCACTAATCACTACAACACGACGCTTATCTCTGCTCTAGACACTCTTGCTCCTCTTCGACTCTGTAAGGCCCCACGCCGCCAGCTTCAGCCCTGGCACACCCTCCAGACTCGCGACCTGCAAAGATGCTCCCGCACCGCAGAGCGTGCCTGGAGGAAATCCCGCTCTGAAGCTGATTTTGTTCACTTCAAGTTTATTCTCCGGTCATACACCTCTGCCCTCCACTTGGCCAAACAATCCTTCTTCTCATCTCTTATATCTACGCTGTCCTCCAACCCTAAACGGCTCTGGTCCACCTTCATCACCCTCCTCTACCCACCTGCACCTCCCCCCACAGCTGCCTTCAGCGCTCAAGACCTGGCAGACTACTTCCTCAGTAAAACTCTAACTATCAGAAGTAATAATCCCAACACAAGATAGTTATCTGCCACCTCCACTCCCACAGGTCCCCTCTGCCACCCTCTGCTGCTTCCTCCCAGCCACTGAGGAGGAAGTCAATTCCTTATTGTCCTACTCACATCTCACCACGTGCCCGCTTGACCCCATTCCCTCACATCTAATTCCTCCCCTCTCCTCCTCCCTCACCATTGCTCTCACACACATCTTCAACCTATCTCTCTCCACTGGCTCCTTTCCATCCGCCTTCAAACACGCGCTAGTTACCCCTTTACTAAAGAAACCATCCCTAGATCCCAACTCTCCATCCAATTACCGCCCTGTATCCCTGCTTCCCTTCACATCAAAGCTCTTACAAAAACTAGTCTTCAACCGCCTCTCCCTCTTCCTGTCCTCCAATTCCCTACTTGACCCCCTGCAATCTGGCTTCCGTCCCCTACACTCAACTGAAACTGCCATCACCAAAGTCACCAACGACCTCCTAACTGCTAAAAAACACGGCCACTATTCTATTCTCATCCTGCTTGACCTCTCGGCTGCTTTCGACACTGTTGACCACCCCCTCCTTCTACAGACCCTCAACTCTCTGGGTCTCGGTGACACTGCACTTCCTTGGGTTGACTCCTATTTATCCAACAGGTCCTTCTGTGTGTCCTTTGCTGGTAACTCCTCCTCCTCATTGCCGCTATCTGTTGGTGTACCTCAAGGCTCTGTCCTTGGTCCTCTGCTCTTTTCCATCTACACCTCCTCTCTGGGCAAAATCATCAACAACTTTGGCTTTAATTACCACCTCTACGCTGATGACACTCAGATCTACCTCTCTACCCCTGATCTCTCTCCCCCTGTCCTTTCAAAAGTCAGTGACTGTTTATCTGGCATCTCCTCCTGGACGGCCTCCCACCACCTAAAGATCAACATGTCAAAGACTGAACTCCTACTTATTCCTCCCTCCAATGCCTCCCCACCTCCTGACTTCTCTATCACGGTGGAGGGTATCACCATCTCCCCATCAAACCAAGTTCGCTGCCTTGGAGTTACACTTGACTCTGCTCTTTCCTTCATCCCCCACATCAAGTCTCTTTCCTCCTCCTGCCGATACCAACTGCGTAATATTTCCAGAATTCGGCCATTTCTTACCGCTGTCACCACAAAACAACTCATACACGCCCTGGTAATCTCCCGACTCGACTATTGCAATAATCTCTTATCTGGCCTCCCTCTGTCCCGCCTCTCCCCCCTACAATCCATCCTGAACGCCTCCGCCAGGCTAATTCACCTCACCCGCCGCTCTGTCTCTGCCGCTCCCCTCTGCGAGTCCCTTCACTGGCTCCCCATCCACTGCAGAATTAAGTTCAAAATCCTTATCCTTACCTACAAAACCCTCACTAACTCAGCTCCCCACTACCTGTCCTCACTAATCACCAAATACACCCCAGCCCGCTCCCTAAGGTCAAACAGTGACCTGCGCCTAGCTTCTCCCCGCATCACCTCTTCCCATGATAGACTGCAGGATTTCTCACGCGCAGCCCCCACTCTCTGGAACGCTCTCCCTCGTACTGTCAGACTTTCCCCTAACTTCTCTTCCTTCAAACGCTCCCTTAAAGCATTCCTATTTAGGGAAGCCTACCACCCAACTCACTGACGCAACCATCAATCACTCTCACCTTACAGTCCTCTCCTCCTGTTTCCAACCCCAACCCTCCCAGATTGTGAGTTCCTACGGGAATAGGGCCCTCATCTCCTGTACTGTTTGTCAAATGTTGTTCAATGTATTGTAACCCTGTCTATACTGTGCTTATTGTACAGCGCTGCAGAATATGCTGGCGCTTTATAAATAAAGAATAATAATAATAATAATAAAACACAATGACAGGCAATAACTAGGAAATTATACATTTTCTACATAATTTGCGCAAAATAAAGAGGTGTTTTCATAGCATTAAACCTGCTGATCCGCTAAAAATATATCCTAACATATGGACAGCGCTGTTACGTGAGAGCATGATGCAGCCGACACGCTCTGCTCAGCAGAAGTCCCCATGGTTTAGGTATCACGTTTATAAATAGTTTAAGTTCAGAAATATGTTATATTTTTTCACTTACAGCTTGCATAATCATGTTTAAATATAATACGGCGACACCAAGGATTAAAATTAGCCAGAAGTGAGAAAGTGGCATTCACAATAACGCAAACAAGCTGAAGCCGCGAGTCCCGTGTCATAAATGAACGACGTAGGTGGAATTTGACCGCATTAATTTAATCAAGGATGATGTTGAAGAATATTACGTGAAACCTATTGTCACAATACACATGGAGTGACTCGAACAACATACAGTATGTGTGAGAATATGAAGTTTGTTCCATCCAACACATCGATAAGAGAGTTGGAGCGCTGCGTAATTTCTTCTCCAGCACATTATCTCAATGGGGTTAAGGTCTGGACTGTGCGGTGGCCAAACCATGTGTGAAAATGATGTCTCATTCTCCCAGAACCACTCTTGCACAATTTGAGCCCAATATATGCTGGCATCGCCATCTTGGAATATGCCCGCCGTGCCATCAGGGGAGAAAAAAAACCATTGATGGAAGAACCTGCTCATTCGTTATATTCATGGAGTCACATGACCACATGTTTTTGGGCCGATACCGTTGCAAAACCTAGAGTTGACTAACTGAAGCATCTCATTCCCCAGATCATAACAGGCTTGTAAAGGGAGGTGGTGACCTTTTTATGGCCAGGCAGGGTATATGGTATTATGGGCTATATTACAAAGTTGGTGCTAACTTAACCAGAGCTGTGGTAAGTTTACAACAGCTCTGGTTAAGTTAGCACCAACTTTGTAATACTGCCCAATGGACGCAAAAAAGAAAACCTAAGTTTCCCTTCACCATCTAATATCTGTGAATATGCGGCAATACACTTTGATGTATGTTGAGTCATCTTTATATATGGTCTTTTTGTTGTTGTTGTTGTTGTTTTGTTTACAGTGAGACCAATAAAGCTGTGGAATTCTCTGCCTGTTGAGGTGGTTGGGTCAGAGTCTGTACAGACTTTTAAACAATGACTGGATGACTTCCTGCAAAAAAACTAACGTTAAAGGGGTTATTCAGAGATCCGAACTGTCGTTGACAGTTCAGGTCTCCTTTGTTCGCTCTTTGGCAAATCCAGTTCGCCGACCCTGCGGTGTCTTCATGTATCACCGCAGGGTCCCCGAAGTGCAGCGAATCGGCCGCTGTGCTGCCAAATTTTGGCGAACTGTCAGCAAGTACGGTGCCTGTTCGAGGGCAGTGAAATCCCCCATAGAGAAGCAATGGTTAATCTATTCACAGACACCGAACAGCGGTGAAAAGTTCCTGAAGTGCCCTGCTGTTCGGTAGTTTCATTCGGCAGGTTTATTCAGGCGAATCCCACAGGCTTCAATGTTAAAAATATTCCTGTTTTTACACAATATCTAATAAACCGCTTATTATTTTAATCTGCAGCAAAAAGTCTTTTTATTTATTGATTTTCTAGGATCTTTTAAGCATTTTTGGGGATTTTTTCTGCAATTTGTTTTTCCATTTCTTGTTTTTAAAGCGCTTTTTCTTTTTTCTGTAACAGACCTTTTTATTATCATTCATAGGACCTTATATGGGAATTTTAATTTATCTCCCTTGATGGACGGAGCCTCTCCTGTTTAGCTCAGAGGCTTCTGAAATACAATTTGTGTACCTTTACAACTTACATCGAGTAGACAGAGCGTACTGTTATCACCAGTGACCGATCTGGTGGCCGTCAGCCAGAAAATTCTCCCAGGAACTGTTGATGCTGGCTTGGGAGGAGGAAACTCATCCACTTCACCCATCGATTTCAGTAGATCAGCACTAGAGGGAGGGGTCCAGGGAGCGGGCGAACTCTATACAGATGTCAGGAGTGTGCTGGGTTTGCAGGAATGAGTCCAGGAAGCAGTAATACAAACCCGGGGGAGACAGATTCTGGGTAATAATTACGGTGTATTGAATAATACTGGGGCTAGGCATAAATACAGGAGATTGGGCCGAACACCATGGATGGCTGGACATGGGCAGGCGGACAACACAGGCCAGATATACTAGGCTCAAAGAGACACACAGAACACTGGGAGACACACAGGGCACTCACAGGCAGGCTTACAGACAGGTGGGACAGGACTTGGATCAGGGAAGAAACAGGGGGTTGGTGTTGCAGGGGTCTAGGAGGCAAAAAGGAGTAGCTCTGGTCTCTGAAGCAGTGGAGTAGTAATCAGGGTCTCTGAGGCACTGATTGGAGGAGTAGCGGGGGTCTCTGAGGCAGCAGAAGAGTAAGTAGGGTCACTGAGGCAGCAGAGGAGTAGCTAGGGTCTCCGAGGCCACAGATGAGAAGCTAGGGTCTCTGTGGTAGCAGAGGAATAGCTGTAGTCTCGGAGGCAACAAGGAGTAGCAAGGGTCTTGGAGGCAGAGTAGAAACAGCTGGAGTCTTGGAGGCAGCGGAGGGTCTCAGCAAGGTGTTGTTGGGACTTACAAGGTTGGATGCTGGCACACTGGTAAAACTGTAACAAGCTCCAGAGCACACTGATACAACTCAATATTGAAGCTCTGACTCTAGGATGTGACTCCCTTTTCAGAAAGCCACCCTTATCGACCACACCTGTGGTAGGTGACATGAGAGGAGATCTGGTGTAGATTCCTGGGAGCCTGGATGACACTCAGGCCAAAGGTAAGAGCTGGTCTAGAACAGTCTCGTGTATGAAAATAAATGATTTCCTGTATGAATATATAAATATTGTGACTCCAATACATACCTTAATTAATATGCTCCATTTAGTTTGAAAAGCGTGTTCTAATACAGATGGGCTATGGTTCTCCCTTCCCCCTTTTTGTATGTTACTCCAAAAGTTAAAATGTAAACCAGATGTGTTTAATTTTACCCATTTCAGTAGTGGCAAATGTATCCGTGCCATTTTAATGCTGACGTGATCTGTTTCATGATTGGCTGTTGCATCACATCCTTGTTGTTGCGGGGCAGAGAAAGTAAAAACATCTTTTATGATATGTTTGGTGAAATGAACTATGTCTGTTGTTGGAACAATCTCACTGGTTATAAATGTGTCTGAGTTTTAATAAAAGAACTGGCTTGACAAAGACACGCCAGATATACTTGAAGCATCAAATTCTGTGTGATTGACTTCAGTTATCTCCGCTATAGTGTAGCGCTGCTTTTTCGCGTCATTCTTGATTATAAGAGAGAAATAACAGACGTCTTCTGGGATGCATGCTTGGTAAATTTGAATAGGCATATTGATTTGATATTATTATTTAATTTAACAGTGTACTCGATATTGGAAAGGGACTGCCGGATTCAAGTTAGAGCCACACCGGCACAGGCCTTTCTGGAGTTTTGCCGAGCCCATCTGCTAGATTCCTGACAACACCCTGGCCACAGTAAAAATCTAAAGGGGTAAGGGTGTGTCGAGCATTCCTTTAACATTTATGTCGGCATTGGCTATAATGGTTCCACAATGATAGTGGCTCGCCTTCTGTTCCAAATCGAGATATCACAGCAGGTGTCACTCAACAGTAGCTAACATTACCTTTGTGCTTCCCCAGTCGGAATACAGGCCCAATGCCGCTTTCCTGTAGTGTGAAAAACCTTTCAAATAAATTCATTAATTTAATTTAATTAATATAGAAAGTACCAACACTTTAATTGTTCACTTGGAAGAAGGCACAATAATCTTTTGGTCTCATTGTAACATTGTGTTAGTCCAAGTTTATCATTACCACCTCACTTATATAAAATCATTTTCAGCTTTAAGGTCAGACACGGCTGCTCTTTGCCAAGAATGAATTAATTAATAGTATAATAATATAAACAGAATGTCGAAAGAGAGACTTAAAGGGACAGTGCCCTGAGCATCCTCAGCTTTTTACCCCCTCTGGGGGGCTCTTGGAAGGCTGATCCACACCTCCAAAAGCAGGAGCTGAGCTTCAGGATCCAGGAACAGGAAGTAGGCACCAATTTGGTACCCCCTCCCCTCCCTTCCAGCCATTGGATTGCCTGGATGCTTGTCAGATCGTCTACACCCCCCAAGGCTATGTGACAACATACCCCAGCTACCAGGAGCATGTCACATCCAAAAGACAGGAGAGCCAGGGCTAAGCTAAAAAGAAGGTGAGTCCTCGCCCCTCACACCCCTCATCCATAACCCAGACTTTGCTCCGGGTCTCAACCTGTTGGCCCTACGCTGCCTTTTCACGGACCCCATCCTATGGATTAAGGACAATGTGTCTCCCACCGGCCTGCACAATGTCGTTGACTTATGAGATGGATGCCGATTGACTTTTATCCACCACTTCAAATTTGCCCAACTCTGACAATTTCTCAAGAATATACCACAGACTCACGCACTTGTCAGACCCCCTACGGGCCTTTAAGCGGGAATGCAAACACCTTCGCCCTCTAGCCCAGAGTATCTCCTATTTGTACTCGCTCCTCCAACTGCAAGCTGCGGCCGAACACACATCTTTCTTGTGCAAGTGGGAAATGTACTTAAGTATGACCTTGACTGCTGAGCAGTGGAGTAAGATCTGCAACCTTGCTCTTCGTTGCTCAGTGGCCTCCAGGTTTCAGGAAACAGCATACAAGCTGCTCTTCCTGTGGTACCGCACACCCCTTTGACTACAGTCTATCTTCCCTGACTCAGACACGTCCTGCTGGCATTGTAGGGAAGCTGAGGGTTCATATCTTCTCATCTGGTGGGACTGCCC
This sequence comes from Leptobrachium leishanense, assembly GCA_009667805.1. NCBI lineage: Eukaryota > Metazoa > Chordata > Amphibia > Anura > Megophryidae > Leptobrachium > Leptobrachium leishanense. The sequence continues at coordinate 127,624 of RXON01001103.1, read as the reverse complement.
TAAGATACGTTCTTTCTGGCTGAGCATCCACTCTATCCTAGCTGATTTGATTACGCCCCCTGTTGCACTTGGCCTGGCCACTGTGCTTCTGCACCACACTATGATGTCTACTACAGCCTACAAGAACTCGATTCTGATCAGCATCCTAAATGTAGCAAAAGGCCTTATTCTTGTGCACTGGAGGCAAGGGATTTGCCCTATTGTTTCGAATGTGCTTTGAGAAAATGGAGGACCTCTGGCACACCGAGCAGCTTATCTTCAGCGCGTAGGACAGGTCAGACAAGTTCCTCGACATCTGGAGGGGGTGGATGTTTCTCACTGGTTATTCTGCTTTCAACTCTGGGATAGCTGCCCCCACTGCTTCAACCTAAGGCCCAATGTCTTATAGTTTAGAGGTAGTTATTACGGGACGCAGGGTCGCTCTTAAGTTGGGCACAGTAAGTCCAGACCTTTCTATAGTCATTCATAGGACCTTACACACTATATTGCCAAAAAAATTCGCTCACCCATCCAAATAATCAGAATCAGGTGTTCCAATCTGGCAATCTGATGGACGAGTCTGGGTTTGGCGGTTGCCAGGAGAACGGTTCTTGTCTGACTGCATTGTGCCAAGTGTAAAGTTTGGTGGAGGGGGGATTATGGTGTGGGGTTGTTTTTCAGGAGCTGGGCTTGGCCCCTTAGTTCCAGTGAAAGGAACTCTGAATGGTTCCTCATACTAAGACATTTTGGACAATTCCATGCTCCCAACTTTGTGGGAACAGTTTGGAGCTGACCCCTTCCTCTTCCAACATGACTGTGCACCAGTGCACAAAGCAAGGTTCATAAAGACATGGATGACAGAGTCTGGTGTGGATGAACTTGGCTCGACTGGCCTGCACAGAGTCCTGACCTCAACACCTTTGGGAGGAATTAGAGCAGGGACTGGGAGCCAGGTCTTCTCGTCCAACATCAGTGTGTGACCTCACAAATGCGCTTCTAAACACACTCCTAAACCTTGAAGACAGCCTTCCCTGAAGAGTTGAAGCTGTTATAGCTGCAAAGGGTGGACCCTATGGATTAGGAATGGGATGTCACTTAAGTTCATATGCGAATATTTTTGGCAATATAGTGTATGTTAGTTCAAGCCATTTTCGACCAGTAGGTTTTTTGCAAACAGCGTTTAAAATTTGACACTTTCAATCATTTTTTTTTTAACCCGTTCGTCGGCTTGTCGGCTTTTTCTGGCACCTGGTCAGTGTGTGTTCGGCGGATCGTTGGATTTTTTCAGATGCATTCGATGTGTTTGTGGTGGATTGTTGGGTGTGTACTGCAGGTTTTTTGCAGCGTTTTGGATTGATCTGATTTTTCGGATCATATCTGAGGTTATCGGCGGGATTTTTGGTGGATTTTCGGATCCGTTCCCTGCACTCCGGGGGCTCTGTGTTGAATGCTGAATTCGCCACAGGGTCGGGGAATGTGATTCTCCAAAGTGTGGGGAACGAGAGAGGTGCTCTCTGAATAACCCCTATAGAATTACATTGCCAGTGGAGAGAAGCAGGAAGATCTGGATTTCCTATAGATAAGAGGACACTAGGAGCTCACCTCCTAAGAAAACCTCATATTTAGCCTCGATTGCTTGATAACAGGGGGTTTAGCTTAATAACGGAAGTGACTCTCTCTCTTTGACATGGCCAGACCCTGGCTCCCTTGCATGTGCAAGGTCAGTCTAAGTTCTGTGTTCACTCTACAATGAGCTCCGGCTATTGACTGGGTGGGATTAGGCCACAGTCAGTACTCCTTCGGGATACTGGTAGCGAGAGGGATGATTTCGGCATGGGGATACCCACTCTGAATGCTGATCGCAAATCGTTTGACTTGGAATACAGCTGTCAGGATCCCTGGCTGTAGCCATTCTGGAACCCCCCCTGGTGGTACACTTCCTATCCTGTTCCTGCCCTGCAACCAGCAACCAGCATCCAGCAGTGTAAGAGTTAACACCAAGCACACGTGACTCACGAAATAAAGGGCTCATACCCCTGCCATCCAGGTGCCACCCAGGTACCATCCCCACGTTCCTGACAGAATGAACCAGCCCAATACAAATGAGCCCACAGTGCTGCACTTTATGGTGGAGTTACTGAAGACGACCTTCCAGGAACTATTTAAAAACCTGGCGGATTCCCTGGTGCAATTGCTGCAGAATATTCTGGGCACCTCAACTAAGGTGTGCGCTCCACCAAACAAACGCCATGATCCCCTGTCTCCTGAAGAGCGTGTCAGGAGACAAAATAGCAATTTGTGCCTGTACTGTGGGGCAGGATCACATTGGATATCAGATTGCCCAGAAAAACCCCCCAGATTTGCGGTTGTCAAACCAGCACCGGTTTCTAAGCCTGCTGCCAATCCCAAAGACGCTCCAGTGCTTAGAACTCTGAAGCAAACCCAGGCTTCCAGGCCTGCTTCTAGGCCTAAACCTGCTTCAAAGAGACCTACCATCCTTAAGCCGGTACCCTTACCCAAACCGGCCCCCAGGAGATCTCTAGAACCCAAACCTGCATCCCGAACAACTCATGTACCTACACCTGTCCCCAGACGAACTGTACCCGCTGTATCCAGGCATGTGACGTCTCTGGAGGTCATTTCAGAAGAGGAGTATGAGAACCCTGTAATGCCTATGGAGACTGATTACACTGTGCCCATAGAACCTGTCTTTCCCATGGATCTGGAGACCACCGTACCTGTGGAGACAGATCTACCAACCCCTATGGAGATCATGTCCATGCCAGTTTCTACTGTGACACAGATCCCTTTCAAACAGGTAATGAAGGCCAGGCTGAAGAAAGCCCAGAAGATTAAGAGCTCCCTTATGGTTATCCCAACTCCCATCACTCCCAGCCAGCACAATCCGCCGCTGTCTTCCTGTGTTTCTTCCCTGTCTGAATATGACCCAGAGGACATCGCTGTCTCTGAGGAGAGCCCACCGAGACAGACAGCCCGACGCTCAAAGGGACCCCCAGGTCAACACCAGGGGTCTGACACCCCTATAAAGGCATGGCGAGGCTTCTGTTCTTCATCCAGCGATGGATCTGTATCAGAAAGGGATTGTGGCTGGGAAGAGCAAGAAGAAGAGGACAAGGGCATTAAGTCCTGGCTGTGCGACTATCCTTCCCTTAGTGATGGATCAGGTTTAGAAGGGGAACCGGGAGAAATGGAGAAGATGCCTACCCCGATGCCTTCTTCCTACGTGGGCACCAGGTTCGAGGGTGACTCTACCCCCTATCTCTCGCCCTCTGTCACCAATGCCAGATGTTCCAGGGACATTCCTGTTGCTCCAGATTCCTTACCTGAGGATCCAGCTCCTTATACGGTGCAGGGCATTTATGCTATACCCACCTTCGTGCCATCCGATTACGTGGGCACCCTCATTCCTGATGCATCACCTATGAGAAAAGAGCGTAACCCCAGGATCCCTAAAGACTCTGATGTGGACTTTATTTTATCTCGTGATTGCTTTTCACCCATTGCGACTGAAGACGATGAAGCGAGACTGCCATCTGGGTACATGGGCACTCTCCTTCCCGAGGTATCTGCTATCAACAAGAAGACCAAGACTAAGGCACGGCGGTGTCAGAGGAAGGCACGTGCCCAACCCTGTACCACCGCTCCTGACCCTCGTTCTGCCCTCTGGTGGTGCTATGACTATTGGAAACAGCACCCACTAGAGTGACCTGTGCCTGGTCATGGACAGTCCTGCTGCCATCCTTGGTCACTCGGAGCGTGACCTGAAGGGGGAGGTACTGTCAGGATCCCTGGCTGTAGCCATTCTGGAACCCCCCTGGTGGTACACTTCCTATCCTGTTCCTGCGCTGCAACCAGCAACCAGCAGTGTAAGAGTTAACACCAAAGACACGTGACTCACGAAATAAAGGGCTCATACCCCTGCCATCCAGGTGCCACCCAGGTACCATCCCCAGGTTCCTGACAACAGCCCATTCTTGGTAGCTGAGTGGGATCGGAGTTTATCTGAGAGTGCAGCCTCATTTTTAAGTGGAAATCAATGGAAAAGTAACCGACTCGCAGGTGATTCACATCCAAACATGGAACTTGGATATTTGTTTCCTTGTTCTTTATAAACCTATGTTGTTTATTACTGTTAGGTTTGCATTGAATGAGTTAGAAGTTCTCAGTTGCTATGTTCCCATCTCTAAATATCTGACTTGTCCCTCTAACTACAATTTTACTGACGCTGAACTAACTTGTAACAGAATCCGAATTGATATGTTGTCTATTTAGCTTTGTGTCTCTATTGTTGGTGTCTAGACAGCAAAAGAAAGGTACGGGCACTCCAGTCTTCCAAATCGAGGCAACTTTATTGGAACAGCATCTGACAGTAAGACAACGTTTCAACTCTTTGACAGGTCTTGATTAAGGCTCATGTCATGAGTCAAAACATTGTCTTATGTAGGATACTCTTTCAATAAAGTTACCTCGATATGGAAGTCTGGAGTGCCCGTAGGTTTCTTTTAGAAGATCTTCTGGGAGCTGGCTTGTCCTGGCATGAAATCTACAATTATTGTGGGTTTGTTGCTGCTTATACTGCACCAGAGATGTGTGTCTTCTAGACCAGGAGTCAGCAACCTTGGCTCCCTGATGTTTTGGGAACTACATTTCCCACGTGGCTCAGTCAGCCTAATGGGTAACTGAGCATCATGGAAGATGTAATTCCCAAAACATCAGGGAGCCAAGGTTGCTGACCCCCGGCCTAGACACAAGGCTCCCTTGCTCATATATATTATGTATAAAAAATATATATCCCATGATTACCATGTCACAACACGCCGCCATGGCTATAACACCCCAACCCTCCTCCACCAATGACACACACCACACAGTGAAGCGCACACATATTTATTAGTTGTTTATTAGTCATCATATAACCCATCGTAGCCAAGTACACTATATGCTTGGCGGTCACATAGGTGGCGTGAGGTCATTACCAGCATGGAGTGCCAGTCCATCACGAGTCAATCAGTGAGCGTGCTTTGCACACTCAGAAAACTAAAACCAAGCCCCGCCCCCTTACCCTACAAACAATACAAAATATAAGTGATTCAATATCTATGTTCAAATGTTCAGCACTCTCTGTAAAGCAAAGTATAGGTTAATGTACAGCAATACATACTGAAAATTAGGGAGCATACTTTCAGAGTAGATGGGATATACATATATTTATATATATTCTATACATAGGCTATATGCTGTCAGAAGCTATATACAGCCTATATATACTGTATATATATATACACCTTTTTTGTTAATTTCAAACACAATAACTCAATCACAAATGTATAAATAATATGAATACAGTTCACTACATGAAGTACTAGAAATAAAATAACAGTATGTATGTGCTAGAGTTGTACTAGAGATGTCCTGCCATGCTCTGTCTCTCTATTCTGTGTAGATCATGAGGACTACAGAAATTGTTCTCAATACGTCTAGGCTCTCCATATATTCTACAAAATTGGAAAAAATTAAAACCAAAGCCTAGGGTTGTAAGTACCAGCAACAACTGTTCTAGTGGAGGCCCCAAATCTGGTTATGTCCAAGGGTGAACTGACCCATTAGAGCAGTAGGACGCTGCCTTAGGGCCCTAGCCTAGGAGAGGGCCCACGAGGGCTCCCCCTAGTACTTAGTTAAGCCTGCCTTTCAATGGGGACCCACGCCACTGCAGATAAGAAATCGTGGGGAAATAATAACAGCAGCCAGCTTTAGTCTGCATAAATTCTTTAATACACAATGGACGGTGCTTTTTGTGGGTGTGGCTTGCATTTGCGCTGGCCCCATGATGTCCTATTGTCCGTGGGCCCCAAGAGTTGTCAGTCCGCCCCTGTTTATATCATTATATAGCTTGGTGACACAAAATGTGTATTGAAATGCGGGATCTCAGAGTACTGACAATCTCTACAACTGTATTGTTTTTGTGTATGTGTTGTCATTGTCACTGCTTTGACACCACCGATGTTATACTGATGATAGTGTTGAATCCACGAGTCGTTGACTTTCCATTCATTATGGATTGTGACACAAGAGCTCATCATTGGCCCTGTTCTAATGTCAACTATATTACCCGAATCAAATGTATGATCTGTTGAGTTGCTATGCGTGAATGTTCTGTTAGGGTCAAATGGATGATGATCGACAGCACTGGGTCACCTGTTATCCGGTGGCTGGAGAAGGTCTTCACTCCCAGGCCTCCATATAACAGTAAGAAAACTCAGAAAAACTCCAAAAAAGCATCAAAGTTAAGAAAGTGGGTATTTCCTCCAGTAAAAGAGACAATGTTTCGACTGACATCAGGTAATTGTCAAGTCTTCTTTAGATCTGATGCCGGAAGAATAAATGATTCCCCTTTCATAACTTTGATGCAGCTGGTGTTTTCCCATTTTTCACTATGCTATAGGGGTGGTTGAGGTCATTTGGGGATCCTGTGTTGGACCATTGATCTGTTTCTTCTCTCCTAGAAGGAAGGTTTGAAATTCATAAGAGGATGGGAATGAATAGAAACCCTTCAGTATTGTTTTGGTGAGATGTAGTCATATGATAGATGGTCAAAGGGAAGATGTGAAACGGAGCACGTGGATTTGGGAAGTGAATGCATGTCTGCTGGTAACCAGAGTATAAAAACATAATATACGCGTATTAAACCAGCCCGGTTCTATAGATCTGTCTTCTGTAATGCATTTCCAGGAAGGGACATGCAGCCATGGTGTGCATATATGTCACGAGCATACTCCCTACAGGTGTCACTGTCCCTGTGGGTATACTCCCTACAGGTGTCACTATCCCTATGTGCATATAGTGCATAAGCATGGTCTCTTTTGCCCAAACTCTCTGAGAGTTTAAGGCAATGTAGCTCCTCTTATGTTGAGCACATCCCATCAAGGCATGTGTGGAAAGTGTTGGGTATATGTTGTTACTGTCCCGTCTCAATATTGCATCATCAATGTTTTCAATCTCACCCTAATGTTATCTGCTAAAGCATGAATATCAAACTCTGCCCCCACCCGATGTTTCTTGCCTACAATTCCCAGAGTTCCTGGAATGCAATAGTTGGTCAGAGAATAATGGGAGGTGCAGTTCAGAAATGACTGGGGGGCCAGTGCTTGAGTCCCCTGCGGTAAGGCATCAAACGTGCAGGGCTTGTTACAGACCACTCGTTTCTTCAGACATCCACACACAAAGAAGTCCAGGCTGGTAAGATCGGGAGACCAGGATACATTTGGAGGTGTCACAGTCCTCAAAAAAACTCTGGATTGTCCACATGGACTCACGTGATGTGTGGTATGTCGAGTCATCTTGCTGAAAGTACGGACCTAACTCCTTTGGTCTTCTAAAGAGTAAGCCATTTTTTCCATTGGAGTTCTATCGTCGTGCCTGTGCTGTTGTTGTGGATGTGCTACCACCCAGAGACCACGTCCTGCATGTGCTGTGATGGATGTGCTCAACTTAAGAGGATGTATGTTTCCTAAAACCCACACATATTTCTATTCAATCATTTAAGATGTAATATGGATTTGGGTCTATATGAATCACTTAGTATAATGAATACATTAGGTTAACACCTTCTGATGTATTGTATGGCATCAAATCCCAAATTCCCAGCAGGTCCCTGGGAGTTGCTTAAAAATGTTGTGTATGGGTCAATCCATGTTAAATCAACCAATGCATAAAACCTTAATGTCATGGATTTGGTTACCCGTTTTTGAGATATTGAACTCTCAAAATTGCCTAAAAATGCCAAAATTCACTAGCCACCATAAAGTCAAATGCCATTTACGAGATACCTCTGATAGCTAATTTAATTTTTGTATGATACCATTGAGATACCAGCTTGAAATTTGGACTGACTGACTACAAGACATATACCTTTTAAGTGTGGATTTTTTGAAAATTTTTACAAATTCAGTTTTTTCCTAAAACTCAAAATCAACTTTTTTTTAAATAGAATTGTGAATTTTTGATACGTTACGATTGTGTCACTTTTTATATCAAATTTATTTATTATTTATTTATTTATAAACTATTTTACAAGGAAGGATACATTGAGATTTCTCTCGTTTTCAAGTATGTCCTGGGTTCAAGAACATTGGATTGTTTCAGTTGTTATAGAAATACAAAGTAATAAAATGCAAGATATTAAAAAAACAACAACACAAATATACAGAATAACAGAAAATAAATATGTAGGAAATATAGTCACTATGTTACATGTTTACAGGTGTATTCTGTATATAGTCACTATGTTACATGTTTACAGGTGCATTCTGTATATAGTCACTGTGTTACATGTTTACAGGTGCATTCTGTATATAGTCACTATGTTACATGTTTACAGGTGCATTCTGTATATAGTCACTATGTTACATGTTTACAGGTGCATTCTGTATATAGTCACTATGTTACATGTTTACAGGTGCATTCTGTATATAGTCACTATGTTACATGTTTACAGGCGCATTCTGTACATAGTCACTATGTTACATGTTTACAGGTGCATTCTGTATATAGTCACTATGTTACATGTTTACAGGTGCATTCTGTATATAGTCACTATGTCACATGTTTACAGGCGCATTCTGTATATAGTCACTATGTTACATGTTTACAGGTGCATTCTGTATCGAGGTATGTTAATAGACAATACATCTCTTAAGTGACTTTAGACTGGGGGAAGATTTGATGGCATTTGCGAGGTTATTCCATAATTGCGGTGCTCTGTAGGAAAATGAGGATTGAGCCGCTTTCTTTTTGTATTGTGGTATTGCAAGTAAGGTGCAGGTCCTGGATCGGAGGTCATAGGATGAGGGAACTGCTGGGGAAGCAGACTATTCAGGTAGGATGGCAGCTTCCCAGAAAAGCTCTTAAACACCAGGTTGGAAAGGTGAAGGGTGCGTCTAGATTCTAATGACGGCCAGTTTAGTTCTTTTAACATGTCACAATGGTGGGTCATGTAGTTACATTGTAGCACAAAGCGGCAAAATGAGTTATACAATGTAGTAAGTTTATGAAGGTGTGTTTGCGGGGCGGCTGCATACACTACATCTTCGTATTCAATAGCTGGCACAAGCATTTGTTTTTTTGATTGATTTGTGCAATCTGCTTTCTTACCGCGGGGCTCAGGCAGGATTTGTTTCTGTACAGGGCACCTAGTTTTGGGTAAAGTTTAGACGAGAGTTTTTCGATGTGGGGCCAAAGGATAGATTTTGGTCTAACCACATACCTAGATATTTGGGAGAAGTGACTGGTCAGCGTGCCATTTGATTTTGTCCTGACACAGAGATGGGGATTTTGAAATTTATGTAGTTTAGGTTCTGTTCCAAAGAGCATCGTTACCGTTTTGTCAGTATTTAGAAAACGTTTGTTATCTGCGATCCACTTTTCTACCTCTGTGAATTGTTCTTGAAAGCCCTATTCATAAGCTTTAAAATGACACATGTCCTATGTCTGTAGCTATCACAGGTATCTCATAAATGGCTTTATCGTTATGGTGGCTAGTGACTTTAGGCGTTTTTAGGCAATTTTGAAAAATCAATACCTCAAAAACTGGTGGATAAAAAATTTGAAAAAATAATTCTTAAACATCTCATGGTAAGATACAGAGGTACCAAAAATGAACCAAATCCATGACATCAAGTTCCAAAATGAATTTTTTATTGGTTGATTTGACATGGAATGACCCATATGTATTTTTCTGATTTTATATGAAGATACTTTCTAATCAATTTGTGAAGGTGTGTGTGTACACAATTTTTAACATCTCCTGATTTGCATTCTGGATGTACCCAATACACAATACACATAGGTCAGTAAATCAGGTTATGGTACAGATGTACCCAAAGAATAAATATTGATATGTTTACAGTTTGGATGTGCACAGTGGGTAAATGAACATCTTTTACAGTATTGATGTACACAATGAGTAACTATTTTTGTTTCACACATGGGTGTATGCAATGAATATATATTTTATTTTGCACTATGGGTGTACACAATATGTAAATACTGTTTTACAGTATGGGTGTACCCAATGGTTAAATATTCAGTTTTACATACGGGTGTGCACAATGAAAATATACTTTTTGCACTATGGGTGTATACAGTGGGTAACTATTGCTGTTTTAAAGTAAGAGTGGACACAGTGGGTAATTATTCTGTTTTACAGTAAGTATGTACACAATGGGTAAATATTCAGTGTTACAGTATGTGTGTACCCAATGGGTAAATATTCTGTGTTGCAGTATGGGAGTACTCAGTGGTTAAATATTCAGTGTTACAGTAAGTATGTACACAATGGGTAAATATTCAGTTTTACATATGGGTGTACATAATGAAAATATACTTTTTGCATTATGGATGTACACAATGTTTATTTTTTTCTGTTTCACAGTATGGGTGTACACAGTGGATAACTATTGCTGTTGTAAAGTAAGAGTGGACACAGTGGGTAAATATTCTGTTTTACAGTATGGGTGTTCCCAATGGGTAAATATTTCTGTTTATAGGTGTACACAATAGCTAAATATTTCTGCTTTACAATATGGGTGTACACAGTGGGTAAATATTCAGTGTTACAGTATGAGTGTACACAATGGGTAAATATTCTGTGTTACTGTATGGGGTACACAATGGGTAAATATTCTGTTATACAGAAATGGTGTACACAATTGCTAACTATTTCTGTTTTACACATGATGTACAAAATGGGTAAATATTCTGTTTTACAGTATGGGTGTACACAATGGATAACTATTTCTGTTTTACACATGGATGTACAAAATGGGTAAATATTCTGTTTTACAGTATGGGTGTACACAATGGATAAATATTTCTGTTTTACACATGGATGTATAAAATGGGTAAATATTCAGTTTTACAGTATGGGTGTACACAATGGAAAATATTTCTGTTTTACACATGGATGTACAAAATGGGTAAATATTATGTTTTACGGTATGGGTGTACAAAATGGGTAAATATTATGTTTTACGGTATGGGTGTACAAAATGGGTAAATATTTCTGTTTTACACATGGATGTACAAAATGGGTAAATATTTCTGTTTTACGGTATTTGTGTACACAGTGGGTAAATATTTCTGTTTATAGGTGTACACAATTATTATATTATTATTATACTTTATTTATATAGCGCCATCATATTCCGCAGTAGCTAAATACAATAGCTAAATATTTCTGTTTTACAGTATGGGTGTACACAATAGCTAAATATTTATTTTTTACAGTATGGGTATACAAGGAGGGTAAATATTCTGTCTTACAGTATGGGTGTACACTAAGAGCAAATATTTCTGTTCATAGGTGTACACAATAGCTAAATATTTCTGTTTTACAGTATTTGTGTACACAATGGGTAAATATTTATATTTATAGGTGTACACAATAGCTAAATATTTCTGTTTTACAGTATTTGTTTACACAATGGGTGAATATTTCTGTTTATGGTTGTACGCAATAGCTAAATATTTCTGTTTTACAGTATTTGTGTACACAGTGGGTAAGGGTAAATATTCTGTTATACAGAAATGGTGTACACAATTGCTAACTATTTCTGTTTTACACATGATGTACAAAATGGGTAAATATTGATGTTTTAAAGTATTTGGGTACACTATGAGTAAATATTTCTGTTTATAGGTGTACACAATAGCTAAATATTTCTGTTTTACAGTATGGGTCTACACAGTGGGTAAATATTTCTGTTTATAGGTGTACACACTATCTATTTTTTTTTTACAATATGGACTTACACTAGATGTGTGCGATTCGCACACATTGAAGTTCATCCAAACATCGGCAATTTGGATCTTCATAATCATCCGAAGTTCCAAATCGCCGAACCAGATCATGTCTGAAGATCTTTTTACCGAACCGGTCTGAAAATATTAATCTCACTGATTAGTTTTCATTCTGATAACTGAGAATAAATGCCGTCACTGAGTGTGCAATGTAAAATCTTTAACCTTGATCCTAAAACGAGCTGAAAAAGTAACCCTAGCTGTAAAAATAACCCTAACACTAAACCTAAACAAGCACAAATATAAACCCAAACCCTTAAAGCAGCACTAACCTTAATCCTAACCCTAACAGTATCACTAACCCTAACTAAAACAAGCAGTAACTGTAAACATAACCATACCATAACCCTAATATTAACCTTAACTAACCTCTGGTACGAGGTGACAGAGGGGAGTATAGGGTAGTAAAGAGGGGGCACAGAGGAAGTAAAAGGGTATAGAGGGGGTAGAGTTGTAGGGGTAAAAATAAGTGTGCATCCTTCTGAAATTCTGAAATTTCCAAAATTTTGTCCACTTTAGGAGTTGGCCTAATACTTTTGGAACAGTCCGAAATATTAGTATTCTGAAATTTGCTGATCCAAACCATTTTTTTTGGACCATGCACATGTCTAGTGTACACAATGGGTAAATATTCAGTTTTAAAGTATGGGTGTACACATAGGTTAAGTAATTATATTTTGCAGTATAGGTGTACACAATTGATAAAATTTTTTACAGTGTGTGCTGTGTATACACAATGGGTAAATCTGTTTCACAGTATAGGTGTACACATAGGTTAAGTAATTATATTTTACAGTAAGAGTGTACACAATGAATAATCATTTTACAGTATAGGTGTACACAATTGATACTTTTTTTACAATGTGTGCTGTGTATACACAATGGGTAAATCTGTTTCACAGTATAGGTGTACACAATGAATAAAAAATCATTTTACAGTATGGGTGAACACAAAAGAATACAATTATAGTATAGGAGTACACTATGGGTAAATATTTTGTCTTTTACAGTGTGTGAGTGTACACAATGGGAAAATATTGTTTTACAGTATGGGTGTCCACAAAGGGTATATATTCAGTATTACAGTGTGAGTTTACACAATGGATAGATATTTCTCTTTTACAGTGTGTGCCATGTATGCACAATGGGTAAATCTTTATACAGTATGGGTGTACACAATAAATAATAATTTTACAGTATGGGTGAACACAAAGAATACATATACAGTACATGTGTACACAGGGGGTAAATATTTTGTTTTACAGTTTTAAATGTAAACAATGAGTAAGTGTTCTGTGTTACTATGTATGTGTGCACAGTCGGTAAATAGTATGTGTTTCAGTATAAATGTACGCAGTGGGTAAATATTCGACTTCACATTGTAGGTGTACACAATAAGAAAACATTCTGCTTTACAGTGTGTGTACACAATGGGTAAATATTCTGTTTTCATTATAGGTGTACACAATTAGTAAATATTCTGTTTTATTGTATGTGTACACAATGGGTAAATATTCTGTTTTCATTATAGGTGTACACAATTAGTAAATATTCTGTTTTATTGTATGTGTACACAATGGGTAAATATTCTGTTTTCGTTATAGGTGTACACAATTAGTAAATATTCTGTTTTATTGTATGTGTACACAATGGGTAAATATTCAGTTTTACATTATAGCTGTACACAATTAGTAAATATTCTGTTTTTTTGTATGTTGTACACAATGGGTAAATGTGTTAAAGTATGGGTGTACGCAGTGGGTAAATAGTCTGTTTTACGGTGTACGGGTACAAAATGGGTAAATATTTCTGTTTTACAGTATGGATGTACACAGTGGGTAAGTGTTTTGTGTTACACCTTGGATAAATATACATATATATAAGTTACATTCTGGATTTACTCAATGAGTAAATGTTCTGTTTCACTGTAGTGTGGGACATTTGGGGTAAATATTTAGGGCCCTATTCCCTTGAATGCGCTAACATGGGAACGGTAACGGCGAAAACCTGCTCCTGCAGATTTCCCCCATAGCATTCCCATGTTAATGCGATATTCCGTGGAAGGTGCTACCTCAGCAGCTTGACCCGGATCACATTGTTACCATTGGGATACTCGCCATAGCACTTCACCGATGAGCGGATTACTAACGTGGGTATTGTCAGGAATGTAAACTAGGGGGCATGCGTTAAACAACACTTATCCTGGTGCTAACGTTTACATATCCGAACGCGAATGTTAGCGCCAACTATGGAATAGAGCCCTTAGCTGTATAATATGAAAGTATTATGTTTTATAGTATAAATATACACATTAGGGAAATGTTTTACTATGTGGGTGTACATAAGTACAATACGAATATATTTTTTGCATTTATGTGTAGAGAAGGAGCTCAGATACTTGATTCTAAGTATGTGTGTACATAAAGGATATATTTAATCCCACAGAGAGTATATGGACATGGCCAGTACACGAGGCTTGTACACAGCAATGACTCTCACTTGGTCATTTCCCAATCAGACACAACCAAAGTGTCATATTCCATTCATACTGAGTTTGACGTTCAGTTCACGCCCCTTTTAAATATTCTTTAAGGGAACATTTTGCTAGTGATGGCTGGCACAGTCAGTAGGGAGATGTACAGGTTGGGTGACCTAATATGGAATTCTACAATCCCTGAAATCTGCAATTTTCAATAGGCTTGTGCACCGATTTTTTTTTTCGGTTCGATTCGGTTCGGCTCGTTCGGATGTTTAAACTTTTCGATTCGGCTCGTTTCGACCGATTTCTGTTTCGGTTCGGGTTCGACTCGTTTTTGTGTACATTTTTTTTTCCGAATATCGACCATTTTTCGTATTTTCAGGTCACTTAGCTCGTTTTTTGTATCGACTTTTCGAGATTTCGGACATTTTCGTATTTTTCGGAACCCGAAATCATGAATAGAGTGAAAATAAATTTCGATTTGACACATTTCAAGTCCATTTGAAAATTCCGAAAATATTTCGTTTCGGCTCGGAAAACTTTTCGGATCTGCCATTTTCGGATCTAAAAAATTTCGGAAAAATGGCCGCATCCGAAAACACGAATCGGAAAATTTCGTGAAAATTCCGAAACGCACATCCCTAATTTTCAATGCCTTCCGGGTTTTAGATATACTTACCTCCCTGATGCATCAGACGGGTCCTGCCGCTCAATGACATGGCTCCCATGCCTAAGGCACAGCGGGCACACAAATATTACGAGAATAGGGCCCTCAAACCCTCCTGTATCTGTCGGTGAAATATTGACTTGCTTTCCTGGGGCAATATTACAATCTTAACACTAACATTAGCGCTTAGCTATGTGAGGGTTAATGTTAGGTTATGTGGCCCTAGCGCAGGCAGCCCATATTACAATCCGAATGCTAACGGGTTAAAAAAAACCTGTTAGTGGATCGGAGATTGCGCTTTTCTGCGCGAGCTTACTGTACATTGGACAAATAGTCCCCAGTCTCCCTCCGCGAATCACTCTGCAGACCTGCAGGATCTCACCACGAGAGGAGAGATCCTGCAGGTCATGTGACCCAGCAGTCGAAGCGTCTATGAAGACCTATTATACACTAGGAGGAGATACTCCCCTGCCTCGAGTATTTCGGAGGTTAGCGCTGCATTATGGGGCAAGCTGCTGAACTACCGCCTGCCGTGTAATAGGGAGCGAAAGCGGGGACGCATGTTTTCCTCGTTAGCATCCCCATTTTAGTGTGCAGCTTGTAATACTGCTCTTGGTGTATTGTAGAATTGTCTTTCTTTACCCATTGTACCTTTGAACAGTGCTGCAGAATGTGTTGGCACTTAATAAATAATAGTATTAAAAATATATATATAACAGCAGTGACTTAAACTTGTTGATGCTTTTTGTTCTAACCCCAAAATTTGTGCTTAGAGTAAATATATTGTGCCCTATGACAAGTTTGCATGGTGTCATGGTCTTTTGTTTTGATTTCCTTTCTTTGTGTTGCACTGCGTTTGCATGCTGTTCATTGTCTGTACTGTATAAAAATTATGTGTACCAAAAAGGATTTTACTATACAGTTTAGTGTCGTTTTTGTATAGGATAAGCACATACATTGTGTTGTATGGTAATTGCGCATGCAGGAGACATTGTGTGACATAGTAATTTTGCTTCCAAGCAGCAAAAGCCAATGTATTTTATGGTAGTAGGACACACCGGGGCTGTTTTATAGATCTTGGTAAAGGCTGAGTGCTAGAATTTGTCAGGTTGGGTAGAATTTAAAATGAATATACGTATCTGGCGGCGCGATAGCAATCGCTATGGAGAATCAGGATGTTCTCTTTCAATATACGTCCATAAGCATGTGGGAAGAAAAACATATAATAGAGTAGTACATAATGGATAATGTGAGAAATGTTAAATGATACACATCCCACTCACAATTGTAGAGCCACAACACTGGCTCTAAGTGGGTCGAGGCAATCGGGTCCTTTTCTTCTATATATATAGAAAGGTGACCCACACCTTTCTAGGTGGAAGGAGTCTTCTTACAGTCGTTATGTGTACATGCGGATAGAAACAAAAAGACTTCTTTGTGCAGATCTGATAATGGTAATGTGAGTGTACTGTGAAGGAAATTCACTCACATTTGATGGAGCTTTAGAACCAAGGTCTAGGTTGGAACGCCTGTGGACTTGTTGAAGGTCAAGTCCATGGAAACCTCGAACTCCCAGAAACACCAGGGACTGGTATATGTTAAAATAAAATTAAAATTTATTGAACAAACATAAAATAAAATAAGCAGGACCTGACACAGCAGGTACCCTGATGAAAATGCATGCATTATCAGTATGTCCACTTAGAGCCAGTGTTGTGGCTCTACAATTGTGAGTGGGATGTGTATCATTTAACATTTCTCACATTATCCATTATGTACTACTCTATTATATGTTTTTCTTCCCACATGCTTATGGACGTATATTGAAAGAGAACATCCTGACTCTCCATAGCGATTGCTATCGCGCCGCCAGATACGTATATTCATTGTAATATTTGCACTCTGGTTTGGGGGAAACCACTGACTGCTGGCTGGCTTTGGGAAGTTGGTTGTTGCACAGGCAGGGGCGCCTACCACTTAGGTTTTGGGTAGAATTTAAGTTTGACATCATTACTGAGCGGTTCTTTGACATCTAGATGAGAACGGAGGCCAAGAGAGAAAACAAATGTAAATCATTTGCATAAACACAATACATAAACTAAACGATTTTGTGAATGAGGATATCACATGAGTGTTCGAATGAGCTGAGCTGCAGAAATTCTGGCACTCCATTCTCTGAATGATACAGATTTCTATAATGGGCTTAATTTAGGCAAATGATAAAGAAGAAACTAGATATGGAGGGTCTTGGGATTTCTTAGGGTTCAGAAAGAATGCAGAAAGAAAAAAAAAGCATTTTAAGAGGAAATAATGACAGGAAAGAAGACAGTCTCGGAAAATCTGGGTCCAAAGAATAGCAGGAATACCAAGTACAATGGTGAAGATTGGAGGCACTGTAGAGATTCGGCTATAGATTTCTCAAGAAAAGAAATGAACGATGTGTGTTTGTGATGGGCATCAGATAATAATGCCAAAAAAAGGAATAAAAAGTAATGACAATTTACATTTGTCCACCAATTTGGGGATTTGAATGCTAATGACTCAGTCCGGGACACAGAGGTGTATTAGCTAAAAAAGTGTCACTGCTTGTGTGTGTTCATATTGAGTAGTTTTAAATATGATGAAAATCATTTTACTTAAAGAGAAGGCATGCTCACTATGGACCTTCCATGTAGGAAAGAGTATGCAGCATACAGTATTTATATTTGCCATGGGTATATACTTTTTCTTTGTTGCTAGGGTATAAAAATAGGTATATTTGGCAAGGACGAATATCAGTCAAAATATGTCAGTGTACCAAAAAATTTAAATATCTGCAAATGCTAATATAGTAGATATGAGTAAGGATTGATTATATGTATATCACAGGTATATTACCTATGAGTGTCCCTGACACCCTGCAGTCACTTTGTGTGAATAGCGGGTATATTCCCTATGGGTAAAACTGATGCCCTGCAGTTACTGTGTGTATATAGTGGGTTTATTCCCTATGGGTACCCATAACACCCTGCAGTCACTGTGTGTACATAGCTGGCATATTCCCTTTGGGTATCCCTGACACCCTGCAGTCACTGTGTGTATAGCGTGTATATTCCCTATGGGTATCACTGATGCCCTGCAGGTACAATGAGTAAATAGCAGGTATATTCCCTATGGGTATCGCTGATGCCTTGCAATTATTGTATATACATAGCTGGTATATTCCCTATGGGTATCACTGATGCCCTGCAGTTACTATGTGTATAGTGGGTATATTCCCTATGGGTATCACTGATGCCTTGCAATTACTGTATGTACATAGCTGGTATATTCCCTATGGGTATTGCTGATGCCTTGCAATTACTGTATGTACATAGCTGGTATATTCCCTATGGGTATTGCTGATGCCCTGCAGTCACTGTATGCATACAGTGGGTATATTCCCTATGGGTATCCCTGACACCCTGCAGTCACTGTATTTAAGTAAAGGGTATATTCCCTATGGGTATCACTGACAACATGCAGTCACTTGTGTGTATATAAAGGGTATATTCCCTGTGGGTATCACTGACGCCCTGCAGTCACTCTGAGCCTATAGCGGGTATATTACGTCCGGGCATGAAGTTTGCTGGTCCATTTTCTATGGGAGGTGGGGGCGCACTGTGTATGCAGAGAATGGTAATAAACCTGTGTATTTTGCAGTAACCGTGACGATGCCAAGAAGAGAAAATGAAAAAATATGAACACTTTCTCTGATGCTGGTACAGTTTGAGCCAATGAACTGAATATCTTGAAATAACCAGGCCCCTGACCAGCAAAAGCTCCAAGTCACAGTCAAATTTATTTATGTATTTCATTAATTTGTATTTAATTCACCTTCTCGTATTCTGCAGGGATTTCTTTAATGTGGTCACACTGATAACATAGATAGACCTCGGTAAAAGAATAATAATAATACCTTTAAAACATGTCATTCCATTGTATTTTTGTTTTGGGTCACCAGGTGGTGATTTAGAGCCTGTTCTTGCATTTTATGCCATTCTAGAGCTGGTGTTCATTATTTTATTTTTATTTTTTTTATAAAAAATGCCTGTATATTATGGATGTTTGAGGGTGCTTTGGAGTCAGGTAACTCTGCCAGACATATATATGTAATTAATGTATCTATTAAACCGAAGATAATAATGTGAATGTCATTATCTGCAGTGCATATTATTGCATACACTTACACATCTCATGTGTAAGGGTAACGGTTATTCAATATATATATACCTAGAGACAGGAAAACATGTATTTGTATGTATATATACACTGTGCAATACATTACCATCCTGCCTCTCTCCAAAAAAAGTGCAATAAATATATCATTATATTATCACACAATCAAATGTCTTAGTGCAGAGTATAAAACCAACCCATACCCCCTTAGTAAGCCTTTGTGCGTCATATATATATATATATATATATATATATATAATCACACACACGTACATACAAATACATTCACGCAACTACAAGTACATTACGCACATACGTACAAACACACATATAGTGCAATGTCATTTAGGTAAAATCTGAATGTTCTTTTTTGGAGTATGTCATTATATATTACGGATAAGACCCAACCTCTGCCTGATGTTTGTAGTAATCTCCTGCTGTTCAATATGGCTGCACCCTGCTGGACTTCTCCTGTCCTTGTCTCGGCTGAAAGGCTTGGTGGATGGAGTAAAACAAGGGCTGTGACTAAGGTTTGGGGTAAGCATGTGTTTTGCCTTATCTTTGTTAGTTATTCTTTTTTTTGTTTTTGTCTTTTTCTGCTTTTTTCAGCCAGTTGAAACATTATCTGAATGATCGAAGACCTACAAATGCAACCTCCATAGGTTGGCGAATTGTGCCTTGAACAGTAACTGTGCTTTTCATAAAATAATAAGATCTTGGGGCAAAAAAATACAAGATAATCAGGGGTCAAGCCGAGCAAGAATGCACAGGAATGCAGTTCCTCCACTTGTTTCTCAGAGGGAATGCAGTTCCTCCACTTGTTTCTCAGAGAGAATGCAGTTCCTCCACTTGTTTCTCAGAGGGAATGCAGTTCCTCCACTTGTTTCTCAGAGGGAATGCAGTTCCTCCACTTGTTTCTCAGAGGGAATGCAGTTCCTCCACTTGTTTCTCAGAGGGAATGCAGTTCCACCACTTGTTTCTCAGAGGGAATGCAGTTCCTCCACTTGTTTCTCAGAGGGAATGCAGTTCCTCCACTTGTTTCTCAGAGGGAATGCAGTTCCACTACTTGTTTCTCAGAGGGAATGCAGTTCCACTACTTGTTTCTCAGAGGGAATGCAGTTCCTCCACTTGTTTCTCAGAGGGAATGCAGTTCCTCCACTTGTTTCTCAGAAGGAATGCAGTTCCTCCACTTGTTTCTCAGAGGGAATGCAGTTCCTCCACTTGTTTCTCAGAAGGAATGCAGTTCCTCCACTTGTTTCTCAGATGAAATGCAGTTCCTCCACATGTTTTTTAGAGGGAATGCAGTTCCTCCACATATTTCTCAGAGGGAATGCAGTTCCTCCACATATTTCTCAGAGGGAATGCAGTTCCTCCACATGTTTCTCAGAGGGAATGCAGTTCCTCCAATTGTTTCTCAGAGGAAATGCAGTTCCTCCACTTGTTTCTCAGAGGGAACGCAGTTCCTCCACTTGTTTCTCAGAGGGAACGCAGTTCCTCCACTTGTTTCTCAGAGGGAACGCAGTTCCTCCCCTTTTTTCTCAGAGGGAATGCAGTTCCTCCACTTGTGTCTCAGAGGGAACGCAGTTCCTCCACTTGTGTCTCAGAGGGAACGCAGTTCCATTTTGGCCCACACACACTGAAAACCTTTTATTAAGTTCCAGTCATATGTTTCCTTATTAAGGGCTTGATTTAATTTGATTTGGTTTGTTTTCTGAAACAAGTATCGGCTGCTTGCGGCTGTTATTTTTCAAAACCTCTGCTGATTCAGTCAAAATAAACTCAGCCAGAGCAGATATTAAAAAAATGCCGCCGGTCCGAAAAAAGTTTGGTTTGGAAAAACGCCCGATAAAGTGGATTTTTCAGGCAACGTCATACAAATTTGTGCTTTAACATGTCTGTTATAAAAAATCTTATGTTTAAAAAAAGATTTCAGTCTTATTCCCTCTATTTTTCTGCCTGAAAATCCATTTATCAGCATTGGAATTTTTTTCAGAAATTGACATACCGAAATATTTGGAAAAAATCGATAAAGTCGATATTTCTGTTGAAAAGCATAGCCGTGAGAGCCGATATTTGATTCAAATTTTTATCGGGATTTGGAATGACTGTAAACCCTGAATTTTAATCTCCTGAAATGGCCAAAATCAGCCAAAAAAGTTCCAGATTTCAGCCTTTGGGCCGAATGAGATCAAGCCCTAAGTCACCAGAAACATATGATATGGATGACAAGTATCATCAGGATTCCCTATAACCAGGTTACTTTATGTTTAAACATTGACATCAATTTTGCATCTGGAGCGTTGAGTTAAGTGCAACATGACCATGGTTAATCCATTGCTGTCACCCTAGCTCTCCGGCTACTCTTCCACCCCGCCTCCCTTGTGATGACCGATCACCACAATTGGCTGCAGACGGGCTGCTCGCGGTCATGCAGTCCCACCTGTAGTCAATTGCGTCGATCAGCTGTAGGAAAGGAGGCAGGCTGGAGGAGTTGCCGGAGATCCGTGTGGCATGCTACGCCACCCCGTGGCATTCAGGCCCGCCATCCTCCCTGCAGACCCCCGCGTTAAAGGGTTAATCTTGGAGAGTTCCCGCACTTACAATTTTTTAGGACGAGACCCCTGCACATCAATATAGGCAATTACATATGGAAAATGCGAAACAAGTTGAAATATACACCTTTTGGCTTCATCCCTTATTCCGGCAACACGTTTTTCCCCTTCCGTCCTTTTTGTAAAGGATTTACGGAAGGGAAAAATTCAACAGAATCG
The DNA here is from genome assembly GCA_009667805.1 of Leptobrachium leishanense. Taxonomy (NCBI): domain Eukaryota; kingdom Metazoa; phylum Chordata; class Amphibia; order Anura; family Megophryidae; genus Leptobrachium; species Leptobrachium leishanense. Next base: position 105,654 of record RXON01001103.1, on the reverse strand, counting down.
GAAAAGAAGACTTCATCTCCGCCCTTGCTATCTTTACAGAATAAAACCAGGTTTTACGTGTTTGTTTGTTTCTTTAGACGTCATACAGTCTCTGTAAAATTAAGGTCAGCATGGCCGGTCGAAACGTCATCCTGGCAGATCTCTCTCGGGCCTCTCTGACCAGGTTGTGTAGGTCCCTGGCCGGCCAATATCCAGGCTAATGGTAAGGCAGGTTGTCCTTCAGATATTATCTGTAACATATCATTATACATACCCACTTATTAGTGCTATAGATATATAGTGCAGGATCCTCTGTATTACATAAATATACACTAGCGATGATCGTGACTTAGGGGACAGTCTTGACGGAAAGGGTTAGACATATATCTATATACGCGGGGAGTCTATCAGCTGAGGGGAGTCCATTGTGTTTATAGGGAAGGGTTCAACCAAATGGAAGCAATTAATAACTAAGGAAGAAAAGCCTACTTGCTCATTTTAGGGTGGGTGTTTTGGGGTTTTACATACCATCATCTATATATCGGACTCAAAGAGGTATTGCTCTGTGTAACCTTTCTCCAAGTGGAAACCCAGCACAGAGGTGCAGAAATCAGCCATGGGCCTCCACATGCTCGGAGGTAAGAAGAGCTGGCATTTGACGTCAGCCGGCAGGGACGGGGCATGGGCTGCTAAGTGGGAAAGAAGCTGCTCTTGTATACCTTGAAGCCCCGTACCGTAGACATCAATGTTGAGGTAGAAGCACAATGGACCTGCTGGGACAGGGAAAGGAGCAGTGCAGAGAGACGCCACCTGAGGCTGCGAGAGATCATCCACCATCCAGCGCAGAGATTTGCGGCGAAGCAGGTCATGATTGCCGGACAAGGCCTGAAACGGCTGCCAGTCCTGGATGATGGTCTGGTTGGGTAAGAGATCCTTCAAGACACCTCCTCTTTCAAGGAAGATACCACGGACATCATCAGGATTAAGGAGAACAGGGGGTGGTGGGCGAGTAAGCCCAAGAGGTAAAGTAAGGGAGGAAAGACGGGAGGAAAAGTCGGGTGCATTAAAACGGACAAGCAGAATGCCCTGTGGGTGGAGTGGATGGAATAGAAGAGCGTAAAAAAAGTTTGAGTGGAAGGGGAGGTACAATAGGTCAAGGGAGAAATCGGATGAAAAGACGTGAAGGAGAAAGAAAAAGAGAAAAATATAATGTCAAATGGTTTGTATCATCTCACTCATAAAAGATCAAGCTGCATTAACGGCTCCAACCCTACGTGACTTCCCCTTTATTACCTGCTTCGCAATGACTCGGTATTTACTCAGTTCCTTTGCAGTTAGTTTATCATCCCTCGTCAACCTCATCACTTTTACGGTTGGGTATCGATGTTTCACCAGCTGGCAGCAAAACCTCTGTAGTACGCCTGCTACACCTCTACCACGCTCCCATGGGGCCACACGGAGCCCCTCAAGGAGAGCCGTCTGTCCACCATCGACCACAAACATGGAAAGGAGGGCAATCTGAGAAATAGAGAGAAAAGTCAGTTATTCTGAAGAATATGGCAGAGGTTACAGCTGAAGAACCCAACAATAGAAATGGAAAAATACTCAAGGTGACAGGAGGTCAGTGGGAGGGTAGGGAACCAGGGCAAAATGACAATCTGACATTCGGTATCGGATGCCAAGAGATTAAGTAGAGATCAAGGGCTTGGAAAGAAGCGGTGAGCCAGCAGTGGGGCATGGTGCCAATGGAAGGGCACAAACAAACACATGTTTCACGGAGATTCATGGAGAAATCAGATAATATTGGAGACATAGTACAGAAAAAATCTGTATAATATGAGAGATGGAGTGACGGAGAAGACTGTGTGATGAACAGGAGCGGTAATGAGAAATAATGAACAAAAAGATGAGAAAACCATGAAACATCGGACTCATGAATCATTAAATTAGTGAGGTGGAATAATAGGGAACAATTAACAATATAATGTGATCATATTAAGGTATTAGTACCCAAGCTGCTTAATAGATAGTGAGCGGTTTAAGTGCTCGAAGAAATCCTTACCACATTCCCACCTTTCTTTGCTAGCACAACCATCCTGTCCTTCTCGACAATCCAGCTGTGGTATCTACTTGGTAGATAATCAAGGCCTCCGTATATGCCGTGGGACATAGATACGACCTCTTCAAATTCCTTGTCAGTTGCCAAAACAAATTCCATATCCCCATCCTGGGGAGCACCAGGGACTGCCTCAAGCTTCATCTGGAGGGTGTTGGATCTGTGCCCACTGATGGACTGAGAAGGGGAGCCACAGTACCAAATAACAGCACCAGTGGGGTCAATCGCAGGACTGGAGGCCTCTTTAAAGACACAGAAATACCCGAATGAAAGAGGGCTGAAAAAAAAGAAAGGTTAGATGTGTAAGGTGGTATAAAGGAATGTGTGGGCAATCATGTGTTCCGCTATCCCATGCTCTACAGTAGATATAACTAGGACCTGGTTTAGTAGCAAATCCATAGGCCTTTTTGCAAACGTACTTGATATGGTTATTACTAACTGAAACCTGGCTAACCCCATCTGACACGGCCTCCGTTGCTGCTCTCTCACATGGTGGTCTACACTTGAGCCATACCCCCAGACCGGGTGAGAGAAATGGTGGCGGGGTCGGAATCCTGCTCTCTCCCACCTGCACCTACCAGCATCTCCCTCCACCTCCTTCCCTCTCCTTCTCCTCCTTCGAGACACACTGCATCTGCCTGTTCTCTCCTCTGGCCCTCAGGGTGGCAGTCATCTACCGCCCACCGGGACCAACCTCCCAGTTCTTTGACCACTTTGCTACCTGGCTTTCTCACTTCCTGTCTACTAATCTTCCATGCCTAATTCTCGGGGACTTCAACATTCCCATTGATGATACTTCCGCCCCTGCTGCCTCCAAACTTCTTTCACTCACGTCCTCCCTTGGACTCACACAATCCTCCCTCCTCCCTACCCACCGCGATGGTCACGCTATTGACCTTGTCTTTCCAACCTCTGCTCCATTTCTAAGTTCAACTGTCGCCCTTTCCCCATCTCTGACCACCACCTTCTCTCTTTCAACCTATCTGGACTTCCTAAACACCCTGCTCTCCCACCCCGCACACACACTCGCAGAAATCTACATGCTGTGGATCCCTATCAATTCTCCAATCTACTTCACCACCTCCCTCACACCTCATCCTTCACCTGCCCTGATGCTGCCACTAATCACTACAACACTACGCTTATCTCTGCTCTAGACACTCTTGCTCCTCTTCGACTCTGTAAGGCCCCACGCCGCCAACTTCAGCCCTGGCACACCCTCCAGACTCGCTACCTGCAAAGATGCTCCCGCACTGCAGAGCGTGCCTGGAGGAAATCCCACTCTGAAGCTGATTTTGTTCACTTCAAGTTTATTCTCTGGTCATACACCTCTGCCCTCCACTTGGCCAAACAATCCTTCTTCTCATCTCTTATATCTACTCTGTCCTCCAACCCTAAACGGCTCTGGTCCACCTTCAACACCCTCCTCTACCCACCTGCACCTCCCCCCTCAGCTGCCTTCAGCGCTCAAGACCTGGCAGACTACTTCCTCAGTAAAACTCTAACTATCAGAAGCAACATCCCAACACAAGATAGTTATCTGCCACCTCCACTCCCAGAGGTCCCCTCTGCCACCCTCTGCCGCTTCCTCCCAGCCACTGAGGAGGAAGTCAATTCCTTATTGTCCTCCTCACATCTCACCACGTGCCCGCTCGACCCCATTCCCTCACATCTAATTCCTCCCCTCTCCTCCTCCCTCACCCCTGCTCTCACACACATCTTCAACCTATCTCTCTTCACTGGCTCCTTTCCATCCGCCTTCAAATACGCGCTAGTTACCCCTTTACTAAAGAAACCATCCCTCGATCCCAACTCTCCATCCAACTACCGCACTGTATCCCTGCTTCCCTTCACATCAAAGCTCTTAGAAAAACTAGTCTTCAACCGCCTCTCCCTCTTCCTGTCCTCCAATTCCCTACTTGACCCCCTGCAATTTGGCTTCCGTCCCCTACACTCAACTGAAACTGCCATCACCAAAGTCACCAACGACCTCCTAACTGCTAAAAAACACGGCCACTATTCTATTCTCATCCTGCTTGACCTCTCAGCTGCTTTTGACACTGTTGACCACCCCCTACTTCTACAGACCCTCAACTCTCTGGGTCTCGGTGACACTGCACTCGCTTGGGTTGACTCCTATTTATCCAACAGGTCCTTCTCTGTGTCCTTTGCTGGTAACTCCTCCTCTTCATTGCCTCTATCTGTTGGTGTATTATTATTATTATTATTCTTTATTTATAAAGCGCCAGCATATTCCGCAGCGCTGTACAATAAGCACAGTATAGACAGGGTTACAATACATTGAACAACATTTGACAAACAGTACAGGAGGAGATGAGGGCCCTATTCCCGTAGGAACTCACAATCTAGGAGGGTTGGGGTTGGAAACAGGAGGAGAGGACTGTAAGGTGAGAGTGATTGATGGTTGCGTCAGTGAGTTGGGTGGTAGGCTTCCCTAAATAGGAACGTTTTAAGGGAGCGTTTGAAGGAAGAGAAGTTAGGGGAAAGTCTGACAGTACGAGGGAGAGCGTTCCAGAGAGTGGGGCTGCGCTTGAGAAATCCTGCAGTCTATCATGGAAGAGGTGATGCGGGGAGAAGCTAGGCGCAGGTCACTGTTTGACCTTAGGGAGCGGGCTGGGGTGTATTTGGTGATTAGTGAGGACAGGTAGTGGGGAGCTGAGTGTACCTCAAGGCTCTGTCCTTGGTCCTCTGCTCTTTTCCATCTACACCTCCTCCCTGGGCAAAATCATCAACAGCTTTGGCTTTAATTACCACCTCTACGCTGATGACACTCAGATCTACCTCTCTACCCCTGATCTCTCTCCCCCTGTCCTTTCAAAAGTCAGTGACTGTTTATCTGGCATCTCCTCCTGGATGGCCTCCCACCACCTAAAGATCAACATGTCAAAGACTGAGCTCCTACTTATTCTTCCCTCCAATGCCTCCCCACCTCCTGACTTCTCTATCACGGTGGAGGGTATCACCATCTCCCCATCAAACCAAGTTCGCTGTCTTGGAGTTACACTTGACTCTGCTCTTTCCTTCATCCCCCACATCAAGTCTCTTTCCTCCTCCTGCCGATACCAACTGCGTAATATTTCCAGAATTCGGCCATTTCTTACCGCTGTCACCACAAAACAACTCATACACGCCCTGGTAATCTCCCGACTTGACTATTGCAATAATCTCTTATCTGGCCTCCCTCTGTCCCGCCTCTCCCCCCTACAATCCATCCTGAACGCCTCCGCCAGGCTAATTCACCTCACCCGCCGCTCTGTCTCTGCCGCTCCCCTCTGCGAGTCCCTTCACTGGCTCCCCATCCACTGCAGAATTAAGTTCAAAATCCTTATCCTTACCTACAAAACCCTCACTAACTCAGCGCCCCACTACCTGTCCTCACTAATCACCAAATACACCCCAGCCCGCTCCCTAAGGTCAAACAGTGACCTGCGCCTAGCTTCTCCCCGCATCACCTCTTCCCATGATAGACTGCAGGATTTCTCACGCGCAGCCCCCACTCTCTGGAACGCTCTCCCTCATACTGTCAGACTTTCCCCTAACTTCTCTTCCTTCAAACGCTCCCTTAAAACGTTCCTATTTAGGGAAGCCTACCCCCCAACTCACTGACACAACCATCAATCACTCTCACCTTACAGTCCTCTCCTCCTGTTTCCAACTCCAACCCTCCTAGATTGTGAGTTCCTACGGGAATAGGGCCCTCATCTCCTCCTGTACTGTTTGTCAAATGTTGTTCAATGTATTGTAACCCTGTCTATACTGTGCTTATTGTACAGCGCTGCGGAATATGCTGGCGCTTTATAAATAAAGAATAATAATAATAAATAATAATACTAGACATGGACATCACTGAAAAAATTCGGCTCGTTTTCTGAAACTGAAAATATCAGCTTTGGAAATAATCAGAATCTGCCGATACGGAAGATCAGATATTTTGGTATCGGTCCAATTCAAAATATCAGAAAAGTCCAATATATTCAGCTAATTCCAATATTTGTAACCTTTATGGATAATACATAAGTAAAAAAATAAATGCATAAAAATGGATAGGGAGGGGGGGCTAGAGTCAGGTTTGGGTTACGGTTAAGGCTAGAGTTAAGTTATTAAGTGATTCCTTTTTATATTTTTATTGCCACTGAGGAAATGCTTCTGTAGCGCGAAACGCGTCTGGTTAATTCGTATAACTTTTCTGTTTTTCATTGATCCATCTGTTCGCTGTATGAACCTTTTTTCGGTACTTCCTTAATAAACATCTAATTTGATGTACCAGCTGGCTGACGATGCTGCATTCATTTCTGCAATTGGTTTTGTAAGGGTTGTACCAAGCAACTACAACTCTCGAGTATTCACCCCTCGAGCCAGGTTCGGCTCACAACAGGGTAAGTGCGCACTCTATGGGCCCTATTACATTCTTCGCGCATTTGTTTTGCGCGCGTGCAAATGTGCATTTGAGCGAGTGCAAAACCATTTGCGCAGAACGTCGTATTATGACGTTCACGCAAACGATGCGGGTAATCGTCTACCGCGATTGACCCTGCGCGAACAATTTTCCTGCGTGCATCCTATACTTAACATTGTCAGCGCAAATGCGTTAGTGCGCTGGTACGTGGATGGTATTACAATCTTCACGCAACGAAAGTTTGCGCGTATTTTTAGTGACGTCTTTGAAAAGCAGGTGGTAACTGTAAATGTGATCGTTCTGGGCGAAACGAAATACACCAGCATGAAAAAAAAATACAGCACAGTACAGTTACACATTCTACACATACCCAAACATTAAAATTTATAGTATCCAAAAAGAAAGAGGTGTGGCGCACTCTTATTCTTACTGTGATATACCACCCTTGGTATATATCCGTGTGGATTGTGCAGGTATTACACCAGAATATTTGTGCAGATCACCTACAGTGAAAGGTGTGTATACCTTGCATAAACTGATAGAGACGAATTGCAGTTAGTCCAGTGGATTATGGAAAAGAAAAAAAATATGATAACATAGCGCACCCTATGGGGAAGGTCTCTATCAATAGAACACTCGTCTACTAACTCACATCACTTTGAGCCAGACTGGGCTCTCAGGAGGTGAAGCGTGTGGGTTGATTTTTGGCCACCCCTGGCTTTCTTTCGTCTGGAGAATGGACTTAGTAGTGGAAATCCCCAGTGAGTATCTCAGGGTAAAAGAGCAACAAGACGCCAATAGCGCATTAACGTATTACCAATCGATATAATATATATATTGGTCCCACTCACGTGTAGATGAGCCGTGTCCAGGCTCTATATTGACAGCATGTAACTCCCAACGATCGAAGTCTACGGATACCAGCGGATGTAAAAAGTAAAACTATAATAAAACATCAAATAACAACAGATAAAATAAAAACACCGAGACGCGTTTCGCTGCAGGAGTCCTCCCGACTTATGCTTCCTCAATCGGTTTGTTTTCTTTAAAATCTAAAATTTAAATTAAAATTTATAAATTGTGTCATTGTTAATTTTTTTATTTTTTTTGGCTGGTGGTTGTTAATTGTTTTTTTTTTAGTTTGTAAATATTTTATTGGAAATGGGTGATTGATGTTGGATGAATCCCGTGACAAAACAGTCTGCCCACCGATTCCTGCACACAACATTCATTTGCGAACGGGTTTGCGCGTCGGATTTGCGCACAAAAAATCTTGAAGGAAGAAAAAATGCACTCGGATCGTAATACCACATTAATTTTCGCGCGATCACATTTTTTTTGTGCGCAAAACAAATTGCGCTGAGAATGTAATAGAGCCCTATAAGAAATTATTCAATGATGCATCTGAAAAAAACTGGCGGTGCTATTATCTACTTTCTCTTCGAGTGACCACCGGATTGAAGAGTGAGTGAGGAAATATTGGAGGGCTGTTTCCTCTTCTGAGGTCCATGCTGGCGATTCTCTGATCGGTAGGAATTTTCTCCCTCCCAAACCGGGATAACAACAATCGGTGGACATTACCGGGAGGTACTCCGACAGATAACTATAAACATTCTATTCGGACTTAGATCAATCATATGATGCACATTAGTAAGGGGTGAAAAAATATTGTGATTACCTCTTATCTACGCCATTTGTTAGTGGACGTCACATTTTGAGAGAGCAATCCTCTATGTTTGCTGTTTTTTATAGAGTTAAGTTAGGGCTAGGGTTTCTGTGTGTCATATGATTAGTATTAGGGTTAGGGCTAGGGTTTCTGGGTGTCATATGATTAGTATTAGGGTTAGGGCTAGGGTTTCTGTGTGTCATATGATTACTATTAGGGTTAGGGCTAGGGTTTCTGGGTGTCATATGATTAGTATTAGGGTTAGGGCTAGTGTTTCTGTGTGTCATATGATTAGTATTAGGGTTATGGCTAGTGTTTCTGTGTGTCATATGATTAGTATTAGGGTTAGGGCTAGGGTTTCTGTGTGTCATATGATTAGTATTAGGGTTAGGGTGTGTCATATGATTAGTATTAGGGCTAGGGTTTCTGGGTGACATATGATTACTATTAGGGTTAGGGCTAGGGTTTCTGGGTGTCATATGATTAGTATTAGGGTTAGGGCTAGTGTTTCTGTGTTTCATATGATTAGTATTAGGGTTAGGGCTAGTGTTTCTGTGTGTCATATGATTAGTATTAGGGTTAGGGCTAGGGTTTCTGTGTGTCATATGATTAGTATTAGGGTTAGGGCTAGGGTTTCTGTGTGTCATATGATGAATATTAGGGTTAGGGCTAGGGTTTCTGGGTGTCATATGATTAGTAGTAGGATTAGGGCTAGGGTTTCTGGGTGTCATATGACTAGTAGTTTGGTTAGGGCTAGTGTTTCTGTGTGTCATATGATTAGTATTAGGGTTAGTGCTAGTGTTTCTGTGTGTCATATGATTAGTATTAGGGTTAGGGCTAGGGTTTCTGTGTGTCATATGATTAGTATTAGGGTTAGGGCTAGGGTTTCTGTGTGTCATATGACTAGTAGTAGGATTAGGGCTAGGGTTTCTAGGTGTCATATGATGAATATTAGGGTTAGGGCTAGGGTTTCTGGGTGTCATATGATTAGTAGGAGATTAGGGCTAGGGTTTCTGGGTGTCATATGACTAGTAGTTTGGTTAGGGCTAGGGTTTCTGGGTGTCATATGATTAGTATTAGGGTTAGGGCTAGGGTTTCTGTGTATCGTATGATTAGTAGTAGGATTAGGGCTAGGGTTTCTGTGTGTCTTATGATTAGTATTAGGTTTAGGGCCAGGGTTTCTGTGTGTCATATGATTAGTATTAGGGTTAGGGCTAGGGTTTCTGTGTGTCATATGATTACTATTAGGGTTAGGGCTAGGGTTTCTGGGTGTCATATGATTAGTATTAGGGTTAGGGCTAGTGTTTCTGTGTGTCATATGATTAGTATTAGGGTTATGGCTAGTGTTTCTGTGTGTCATATGATTAGTATTAGGGTTAGGGTGTGTCATATGATTAGTATTAGGGCTAGGGTTTCTGGGTGTCATATGATTAGTATTAGGGTAAGGGCTAGGGTTTCTGTGTGTCATATGATTAGTATTATGGTTAGGGCTAGGGTTTCTGTGTGTCATATGATTACTATTAGGGTTAGGGCTAGGGTTTCTGGGTGTCATATGATTAGTATTAGGGTTAGTGTTTCTGTGTGTCATATGATTAGTATTAGGGTTAGGGCTAGTGTTTCTGTGTGTCATATGATTAGTATTAGGGTTAGGGCTAGTGTTTCTGTGTGTCATATGATTAGTATTAGGGTTAGGGCTAGGGTTTCTGTGTGTCATATGATTAGTATTAGGGTTAGGGCTAGGGTTTCTGTGTGTCATATGACTAGTAGTAGGATTAGGGCTAGGGTTTCTAGGTGTCATATGATGAATATTAGGGTTAGGGCTAGGGTTTCTGGGTGTCATATGATTAGTAGTAGGATTAGAGCTAGGGTTTCTGGGTGTCATATGACTAGTAGTTTGGTTAGGGCTAGTGTTTCTGTGTGTCATATGATTAGTATTAGGGTTAGGGCTAGTGTTTCTGTGTGTCATATGATTAGTAGTAGGATTAGGGCTAGGGTTTCTGTGTGTCTTATGATTAGTATTAGGTTTAGGGCCAGGGTTTCTGTGTGTCATATGATTAGTATTAGGGTTAGGGCTAGGGTTTCTGTGTGTCATATGATTACTATTAGGGTTAGGGCTAGGGTTTCTGGGTGTCATATGATTAGTATTAGGGTTAGGGCTAGGGTTTCTGTGTGTCATATGATTAGTATTAGGGTTATGGCTAGTGTTTCTGTGTGTCATATGATTAGTATTAGGGTTAGGGTGTGTCATATGATTAGTATTAGGGCTAGGGTTTCTGGGTGTCATATGATTAGTATTAGGGTAAGGGCTAGGGTTTCTGTGTGTCATATGATTAGTATTAGGGTTAGGGCTAGGGTTTCTGGGTGTCATATGATTAGTATTAGGGTTAGTGTTTCTGGGTGTCATATGATTAGTATTAGGGTTAGGGCTAGGGTTTCTGTGTGTCATATGATTAGTAGTAGGATTAGGGCTAGGGTTTCTGGGTGTCATATGATTAGTATTAGGGTTAGGGCTAGGGTTTCTGGGTGTCATATGATTAGTATTAGGGTTAGGGCTAGGGTTTCTGGGTGTCATATACTATATGATTAGTATTAGGGCTAGGGTTTCTGGGTGTAATATGATTAAAATTAGGGTTAGGGCTAGGGTTTCTGGGTGTCATATGATTAGTATTAGGGTTAGGGCTAGTGTTTCTGTGTGTCATATGATTAGTATTAGGGTTAGGGCTAGTGTTTCTGTGTGTCATATGATTAGTATTAGGGTTAGGGCTAGGGTTTCTGTGTGTCATATGACTAGTAGTAGGATTAGGGCTAGGGTTTCTAGGTGTCATATGATGAATATTAGGGTTAGGGCTAGGGTTTCTGGGTGTCATATGATTAGTAGTAGGATTAGGGCTAGGGTTTCTAGGTGTCATATGATGAATATTAGGGTTAGGGCTAGGGTTTCTGGGTGTCATATGATTAGTAGTAGGATTAGGGCTAGGGTTTCTGGGTGTCATATGACTAGTAGTTTGGTTAGGGCTAGTGTTTCTGTGTGTCATGATTACTATTAGGGTTAGGGCTAGGGTCTCTGGGTGTCATATGATTAGTATTAGGGTTAGGGCTAGTGTTTCTGTGTGTCATATGATTAGTATTAGGGTTAGGGCTAGTGTTTCTGTGTGTCATATGATTAGTATTAGGGTTAGGGCTAGGGTTTCTGTGTGTCATATGATTAGTATTAGGGTTAGGGCTAGGGTTTCTGTGTGTCATATGACTAGTAGTAGGATTAGGGCTAGGGTTTCTAGGTGTCATATGATGAATATTAGGGTTAGGGCTAGGGTTTCTGGGTGTCATATGACTAGTAGTTTAGTTAGGGTTAGGGTTTCTGGGTGTCATATGATTAGTATTAGGGTTAGGGCTAGGGTTTCTGTGTATCATATGATTAGTATTAGGGTTAGGGCTAGTGTTTCTGTGTGTCATATGATTAGTATTAGGGTTAGGGCTAGTGTTTCTGTGTGTCATATGATTAGTATTAGAGTTAGGGCTAGGGTTTCTGTGTGTCATATGATTAGTATTAGGGTTAGGGCTAGGGTTTCTGTGTGTCATATGACAAGTAGTAGGATTAGGGCTAGGGTTTCTGTGTGTCTTATGATTAGTATTAGGTTTAGGGCCAGGGTTTCTGTGTGTCATATGATTAGTATTAGGGTTAGGGCTAGGGTTTCTGTGTGTCATATGATTACTATTAGGGTTAGGGCTAGGGTTTCTGAGTGTCATATGATTAGTATTAGGGTTAGGGCTAGGGTTTCTGGGTGTCATATGATTAGTATTAGGGTTATGGCTTGAGTTTCTGTGTGTCATATGATTAGTATTAGGGTTAGGGTGTGTCATATGATTAGTATTAGGGCTAGGGTTTCTGGGTGTCATATGATTAGTATTAGGGTAAGGGCTAGGGTTTCTGTGTGTCATATGATTAGTATTAGGGTTAGGGCTAGGGTTTCTGGGTGTCATATGATTAGTATTAGGGCTAGGGTTTCTGGGTGTCATATGATTAGTATTAGGGTTAGGGCTAGGGTTTCTGTGTGTCTTATGATTAGTATTAGGTTTAGTGCCAGGGTTTCTTTGTGTCATATGATTAGTATTAGCGTTAGGGCTAGGGTTTCTGTGTGTCATATGATTACTATTAGGGTTAGGGCTAGGGTTTCTGGGTGTCATATGATTAGTATTAGGGTTAGTGTTTCTGTGTGTCATATGATTAGTATTAGGGTTAGGGCTAGGGTTTCTAGGTGTCATATGATGAATATTAGGGTTAGAGCTAGGGTTTCTGGGTGTCATATGATTAGTAGTAGGATTAGGGCTACGGTTTCTGGGTGTCATATGATTAGTAGTAGGGTTAGGACTAGGGTTTCTGGGTGTCATATGATTAGTATTAGGGTTAGGGCTAGGGTTTCTGTGTGTCATATGATTAGTAGTAGGATTAGGGCTAGGGTTTCTGTTTGTCATATGATTAGTATTAGGGTTAGGGCTAGGGTTTCTGGGTGTCATATGATTAGTAGTTTGGTTAGGGTGTGTCATATGATTAGTATTAGGGTTAGGGCTAGGGTTTCTGTGTGTCTTATGATTAGTATTAGGTTTAGGGTTTCTGTGTGTCATATGATTAGTATTAGGGTTAGGGCTAGGGTTTCTGTGTGTCATATGATTAGTATTGAGGTTAGGGCTAGTGTTTCTGTGTGTCATATGACTAGTAGTAGGATTAGGGCTAGGGTTTCTGGGTTTCATATGAGTAATATTAGGGTTAGGGCTAGGGTTTCTGGGTGTCATATGATTAGTATTAGGGTTAGGGCTAGGGTTTCTGGGTGTCATATGATTAGTAGTAGGATTAGGGCTAGGGTTTCTGTGTGTCATATGATTAGTATTAGGGTTAGGGCTAGGGTTTCTGTGTGTCATATGACTAGTAGTTTGGTTAGGGCTAGGGTATCTGGGTGTCAAATGATTAGTATTAGGTTTAGGTTTTCTGTGTGTCATATGATTAGTAGTAGGATTAGGGCTAGGGTTTCTGGGTGTCATATGATTAGTAGTTTGGTTAGGGCTAGGGTTTCTGTGTGTCATATGATTAGTATTAGGGTTAGGGCTAGGGTTTCTGTGTGTCATATGATTAGTATTAGGGTTAGGGTTTCTGTGTGTCAAATGATTAGTATTAGGTTTAGGGCTAGGGTTTCTGGGTGTCATATGATTAGTAGTAGGATTAGGGCTAGGGTTTCTGTGTGTCATATGATTAGTATTAGGGTTAGGGCTAGGGTTTCTGGGTGTCATATGATTAGTATTAGGGTAAGGGCTAGGGTTTCTGTGTGTCATATGATTAGTATTAGGGTTAGGGCTAGGGTTTCTGTGTGTCATATGATTAGTATTAGGGTTAGGGCTAGGGTTTCTGTGTGTCATATGATTAGTATTAGGGTTAGGGCTAGGGTTTCTGTGTGTCATATGATTAGTATTAGGGTTTCTGTGTGTCATATGACTAGTAGTTTGGTTAGGGTTTCTGGGTGTCATATGACTAGTAGTAGGATTAGGGCTTGGTTTCTGGGTGTCATATGATTAGTATTAGGATTAGGGCTAGGGTTTCTGTGTGTCATATGATTAGAATTAGGGTTACGGCTAGGGTTTCTGTGTGTCATATGATTAGTATTAGGGTTAGGGCTAGGGTTTCTGTGTGTCATGATTAGTATTAGGGTTAGGGCTAGGGTTTCTGAGTGTCATATGATTTATTAGGGTTAGGGCTAGGGTTTCTGGGTGTCATATGATTAGTATTAGGGTTAGGGCTAGGGTTTCTGTGTGTCATATGATTAGTATTAGGGTTAGGGCTAGGGTTTCTGTGTGTCATATGATTAGTATTAGGGTTAGGGCTAGGGTTTCTGTGTGTCATATGATTAATATTAGGGTTAGGGTTTCTGGGTGTCATATGATTAGTATTAGGGTTAGGGCTAGGGTTTCTGTTTCACATGATTAGTAGTTTGGTTAGGGCTAGGGTTTCTGTGTGTCATATGATTAGTATTAGGGTTAGGGCTATGGTTTCTGTGTGTCATATGATTAGTATTAGGGCTAGGGTTTCTGTGTGTCATGATTAGTATTAGGGTTAGGGCTAGGGTTTGTGTGTGTCATATGATTAGTATTAGGGTTAGGGCTAGGGTTTCTGTGTGTCATATGATTAGTATTAGGGTTAGGGCTAGGGTTTCTGTGTGTCATATGATTAGTATTAGGGTAAGGGCTAGGGTTTCTGGGTGTCATATGATTAGTAGTTTGGTTAGGGCTAGGGTTTCTGTGTGTCATATGATTAGAATTAGGATTAGGGCTAGGGTTTCTGGGTGTCATATGATTAGTAGTAGGATTAGGGCTAGGGTTTCTGTGTGTCATATGATTAATATTAGGGTTAGGGCTAGGGTTTCTGTGTGTCATATGATTAGTATTAGGGTTAGGGCTAGGGTTTCTGTGTGTCATATGATTAGTATTAGGGTTAGGGCTAGGGTTTCTGTGTGTCATATGATTAGTATTAGGGTTAGGGCTAGGGTTTCCGTGTGTCATATGATTAGTATTAGGGTTTCTGTGTGTCAATGATTAGTATTAGGGTTTCTGTGTGTCATATGACTAGTAGTTTGGTTAGGGTTTCTGGGTGTCATATGATTAGTAGTAGGATTAGGGCTAGGCTTTCTGGGTGTCATATGATTAGTATTAGGGTAAGGGCTAGGGTTTCTGGGTGTCATATGATTAGTAGTTTGGTTAGGGCTAGGGTTTCTGTGTGTCATATGATTAGAATTAGGTTTACGGCAAGGGTTTCTGTGTGTCATATGATTAGTATTAGGATTAGGGCTAGGGTTTCTGGGTGTCATATGATTAGTATTAGGGCTAGGGTTTCTGGGTGTCATATGATTAGTATTAGGGCTAGGGTTTCTGTGTGTCATATGATTAGTATTAGGGTTAGGGCTAGGGTTTCTGTGTGTCATATGATTAGTATTAGGGTTAGGGCTAGGGTTTCTGTGTGTCATATGATTAGTATTAGGGTTTCTGTGTGTCAATGATTAGTATTAGGGTTATGGTTTCTGTGTGTCATATGACTAGTAGTTTGGTTAGGGTTTCTGGGTGTCATATGATTAGTAGTAGGATTAGGGCTAGGGTTTCTGGGTGTCATATGATTAGTAGTAGGATTAGGGCTAGGGTTTCTGGGTGTCATATGATTAGTATTAGGTTTAGGGCTTGGTTCCTGTGTGTCATATGATTAGTATTAGGGTTAGGGCTAGGGTTTCTGGGTGTCATATGATTAGTAGTTTGGTTAGGGCTAGGGTTTCTGTGTGTCATATGATTAGTAGTAGGATTAGGGCTTGGTTCCTGTGTGTCATATGATTAGTATTAGGGTTAGGGCTAGGGTTTCTGGGTGTCATATGATTAGTAGTTTGGTTAGGGCTAGGGTTTCTGTGTGTCATATGATTATAATTAGGGTTACGGCTAGGGTTTCTGTGTGTCATATGATTAGTATTAGGGTTAGGGCTAGGGTTTCTGTTTGTCATATGATTAGTATTAGGGTTAGGGCTAGGGTTTCTGAGTGTCATATGATTAATATTAGGGTTAGGGCTAGGGTTTCTGGGTGTCATATGATTAATATTAGGGTTAGGACTAGGGTTTCTGTGTGTCATATGATTAATATTAGGGTTAGGGTTTCTGGGTGTCATATGATTAGGGTTAGGGCTAGGGTTTCTGTTTCACATGATTAGTAGTTCGGTTAGGGCTAGAGTTTCTGGGTGTCATATGATTAGTATTAGGGTTAGGGCTAGGGTTTCTGTGTGTCATATGATTAGTATTAGGGTTAGGGCTAGGGTTTCTGTGTGTCATATGATTAGTATTAGGGTTAGGGCTAGGGTTTCTGTGTGTCATATGACTAGTAGTAGGATTAGGGCTAGGGTTTCTGTGTGTCATATGATTAGTATTAGGGTTTCTGTGTGTCATATGATTAGTATTAGGGTTAGGGCTAGGGTTTCTGGGTGTCATATGATTAGTATTAGGGTTAGGGCTAGGGTTTCTGGGTGTCATATGATTAGTAGTTTGGTTAGGGCTAGGGTTTCTGTGTGTCACATGATTAGTATTAGGGTTAGGGCTAGGGCTTCTGTGTGTCATATGACTAGTATTAGGGTTAGGGCTAGGGTTTCTGTGTGTCATATGATTAGTATTAGGGTTAGGGCTAGGGTTTCTGTGTGTCATATGATTAGTATTAGGGTTAGGACTAGGGTTTCTGGGTGTCATATGATTAGTATTAGGGTTAGGGCTAGGGTTTCTGTGTGTCATATGACTAGTAGTAGGATTAGGGCTAGGGTTTCTGGGTGTCATATGACTAGTAGTAGGATTAGGGCTAGGGTTTCTGGGTGTCATATGACTAGTAGTAGGATTAGGGCTAGGGTCTCTGTGTGTCATAGGAGTAGTAATAGGATTAGGGCTAGGGTTTCTGGGTGTCATATGATTAATATTAGGGTTAGGGCTAGGGTTTCTGGGTGTCATATGATTAAGATTAGGGTTAGGGTTTCTGGGTATCATATGATTAGTATTAGGGTTAGGGCTAGGGTTTCTGGGTGTCATATGATTAGTAGTAGGGTTAGGGCTTCTGGGTGTCATATGATTAGTATTAGGGTTAGGGCTAGGGTTTCTGGGTGTCATATGATTAGTATTAGGGTTAGGGCTAGGGTTTCTGGGTGTCATATGATTAGTATTAGGGTTAGGGCTAGGGTTTCTGTGTGCCATATGATTAGTAGTAGGGTTTCTGGGTGTCATATGATTAGTAGTAGGGTTAGGGCTAGGGTTTCTGGGTGTCATATGATTAGTATTAGTGTTAGGGCTAGGGTTTCTGTGTGTCATATGACTAGTAGTAGGATTAGGGCTAGGGTTTCTGTGTGTCATATGATTAGTATTAGGGTTTCTGTGTGTCATATGATTAGTATTAGGGTTAAGGCTAGGGTTTCTGGGTGTCATATGATTAGTATTAGGGTTAGGGCTAGGGTTTCTGGGTGTCATATGATTAGTAGTTTGGTTAGGGCTAGGGTTTCTGTGTGTCACATGATTAGTATTAGGGTTAGGGCTAGGGCTTCTGTGTGTCATATGACTAGTAGTTTGGTTAGGGCTAGGGTTTCTGTGTGTCATATGATTAGTATTAGGGTTAGGGCTAGGGTTTGTGTGTGTCATATGATTAGTATTAGGGTTAGGGCTAGGGTTTCTGTGTGTCATATGATTAGTATTAGGGTTAGGGCTAGGGTTTCTGTGTGTCATATGATTAGTATTAGGGTTAGGGCTAGGGTTTCTGGGTGTCATATGATTAGTAGTAGGGTTAGGGCTAGGGTTTCTGGGTGTCATATGATTAGTAGTAGGGTTAGGGCTAGGGTTTCTGGGTGTCATATGATTAGTATTAGGGTTAGGGCTAGGGTTTCTGGGTGTCATATGATTAGTATTAGGGTTAGGGCCAGGGTTTATGTGTGTCATATGATTAGTATCAGGGTTAGGGCTAGGGTTTCTGTGTGTCATATGATTAATATTAGGGTTAGGGCTAGGGTTTCTGGGTGTCATATGATTAAGATTAGGGTTAGGGTTTCTGGGTGTCATATGATTAGTATTAGGGTTAGGGCTAGGGTTTCTGGGTGTCATATGATTAGTAGTAGGGTTAGGGCTAGGGTTTCTGGGTGTCATATGATTAGTATTAGGGTTAGGGCTAGGGTTTCTGGGTGTCATATGATTAGTATTAGGGTTAGGGCTAGGGTTTCTGTGTGCCATATGATTAGTAGTAGGGTTTCTGGGTGTCATATGATTAGTAGTAGGGTTAGGGCTAGGGTTTCTGGGTGTCATATAATTAGTATTAGTGTTAGGGCTAGCGTTTCTGGGTGTCATATGACTAGTAGTAGGATTGGGGCTAGGGTTTCTGGGTGACATATGATTAGTATTAGGGTTAGGGCTAGGGTTTCTGTGTGTCATATGATTAGCGTTAACCCTGTATAGTCAGCTGACGCTTGCAGGGGGATCAAAGTATTGCCGGGAAGGGTTAGCAGTTGAACCTTACTGAGCATACAGCATCCCTATCTGTGCAGAAGATCTGGGAGTCATTTGCAAATGCTCTGAGTCTGTAGGGGTTTTTCGTTCAGCGGCAGTTCTGAGGGAGTATTTACTGCTGTGTGCAGAGTCATAAATCCCTCCCCAGGGAAACACGTCATGCGGCATGCCGCAGCACTAAGAGCAAACAGGAATCCAAGGGTGAGATTTCTTTACAAGTGTTTCTTTAAAAAAAAACACTCTCCATCTGTCAGCAGTTTGTCTAACACAGAGATGTCCCAACTCCGGCCCCCCAGTCGTCCATGAACTACAACTCCCATGCTTCTCAATCCATTTAATGCAGTCAGGGATTTATGGGAGTTGTAGTTCAGGAACATCTGGGTGGCCGTAGCTTGGACATCCCTGGTCTAACACAATGTATGGGCAGATTTGGGAGATCTTTCAAATGTGATCAAGTTGTTTTGGGGTGCAATCGGTGCTCTTTAAAGACCTATCTGGTTGTCCCCTTTTTTTTTGTAGCACTTTAGGAAATCTCTTCCAAATTCTTTCTCCTTCTTTTGGTTCACTGCCAATAATAGAGACAGAATAAAGGTTTTATCAGATGGACAGGAGACTTTATCACACTTTTAAGTAACCCCACAATCTTTGTACAAGGTGCCAACTGATTACGTCTCTCATCGGGTCAGATCCCGCTTGGTCATACACTATCAGGGTAATACGAAGAGAATCGAAAAGTCACCGCACGTTCGGTGACTTTTCGTTCTCTTCAATTCGGTTCCTTTTGCCGATCCCATTTCGGTGACCCTGCGGTGTATTCAGCATGCACCACAGGGTCCCCGAATTGCAGGGAAAAGCTGCCGCAAACCTGACGAAAACTAACCGCAAAACCCGGCGAATGCACGCAGAAAACTCGCAAAAACATCTGGATTAACCTGCTGAAAACGCCAGAAAAACCCGAGTAGGAGCCGATCACACGCAGCGCAGCCGCCAGAAAAAGCCGACACCGCAGAAGAGTGAAGTGAGTAAATTAGGAAAACAGTTTGCTTGAATGTTTGAAAAGTGAAACGCTGTTTGCAAAGAAACTACTGAGCGAAAATGTCTGAAATTTACATATGATCCAATGAATGATAATAAAAAGGTCTGTTACAGAAAAAAGAAGTAAACTTAAAACAAAAAAAACAAAAAAATCAGACTTTTTAAAAAAAAAAAAATCCAGAAAAATGCTTAAAAGATCCTAAAAAATCTATAACTAAAGAGACTTTTTGCTGCAGAATATTATAATGAACGGTTTATTAGATATTGAATTAAAACGGGAATATTTTTAACATTGAAGCCTATGGGATTCGCCTGAATAAACCTGCCGAATTAAACCACCGAATGGCAGGGCATTAGGGGAACCTTTCACTGCTGGTTTGTGTTCTCTGAATAGCCGAAGCAGTGCTTTTTCATGGGGATTTCACTGCCCTCGAACAGGCACCGAACAGGCACCGTATGTGCAGGCAATTCGCCAGGATTTGGCGAATTGCCTGCTCTCTGGATAGCCGAATGGCCAAGAAAGGTAACCGAACGCTGATTTTCAGAGTATGGTTACCTTTCTCAAGCAATTCGGATCTCTTTGAATAACCCTGTAACAATCACTGGATTGGGGTCAGCATTTAAACGCATAGCAGCAGCAACATTACAGACGCACGGGGCATGTCGGACACGGCTTTCCCACATAATATACTCTGGCAGGAAGTCACCTTTATATGTCAGTGGCGTATTTTAGAAATATACATTTAAAGACAGAGATTAATGATGGGGCGAAGTAACGAACGGAACGGGGATGAATTATTATCCGAAGGAGACCGAGGCGAGGACAAAGGGAAGTCAGCACCAGAAATGCATCATTTGGAGACACAAAAGAAGTAGAAATAATGGTTCTGAATGAACTTCCTATTAGGTATTCGCCGCACAGGCCGCGGGAGCGGAATCTTAGAGGGATATAATGGCATTCCACAGAACGCAGTGTATCTCAGCACAGACAGCTGCGAGTGGCAGCCAGGAACTCTAAATATAATCCAGAGCAGGGTAATTAGAGTGCTCGTTACTGCCCCCCGCAGGGCAATGTGCCCCTACGAAGAATGGCACTGCAGAGGGGACAAAACGACATAAATCCCCTCTTAACATAACAAGAGAATACTGGGTTTTTGGTCGTATACATAAAGGACGAGCGTCTCAGTGCAGTGAAAAACACATCGTTACCGTTTATACATCATTGGTTCCAACACAAAAGGCAATATTGGGATAGGTTCAAATTGCAGAGGGGTCATGGGTTTACCTATGAATAAATGGTGGTCATTCCCCAAGGTGATCCTTAAAACCTGCTCTGTTAGGGGGGACCTGAGGTCCAGGGATGGGAACCACTGGTGTAGAGGACAGAACAAGTAAGGAAGAAGAAGAGAGAAGAAAAAACAAAAACAGAAAAGGAGATCGGGGAGAGTGGAGGGGGGCCACTCCAATCATAACCAACCATCAACTCAACGGACAGTAGTTGAAAAGGGACGCATAGAACGGGAAATTCAGAACAACGCCAACCTCCTTCAGTCACTATAAGGTGGTCACAGTGTCATAAGAGAGCCAAGGGCCCCAGAGCCTGTCACATGAGTCCAAGGTATGATGGATCGTAGCTGTCAGTTGTTCCTTAAGACATAAGTCCAGTACTTTGTCCAGAACTCGGCCCATTGAAGGGGGCTCAATGTTCAACCAGCTCTCCTTCACCGCTCTGCCAAGCCGACAGGGTAAGTTTAGAAAGCGATATATTATCTTTAATCGTGTGGTCCTTCAGGGGATGGGTCTGAAGGAAAACGTCCGGAGCGAGCGCGATAGGTTTGGAGAGCACGTCTATAAACAAAGTCCAGAATCGTGAAAAAGATGCATGGATAGTATTGCAGGTCCACCACGTATGAAAATACTCTCCTTTCCTTTCATTCTCTGTTGTCAGGGTTATTCAAAGACATACGAATGGCTGCCGAAGGGGAACCGAATGCTGAAAATCAGCAGTTCGGTGTCTTCGTTCAAGGGCAGTGAATTCCCATAGAGAAGCAATGCTTTGTCTATTCAGAGAGCAAAAGCCAGCAGGGAAAAGTTGCCGAATTGCCCTGCCATTCGGTGGTATCATGCAGCAGATTTATTCATGAGAATCCCATAGGCTTCAATGTTAAAAATATTCCCGTTTTAACTCAATATCTAATAAACCGTTTATTATAAAATTCTGCAGCAAAGAGTCTCTTTATTTATAGATTTTTTAGGATATTTTAGGCATTTTTCGGGGTTCTTTTTTTTTAAAAACAAATTCTGATTTCTTTTTTTAAGTTTACTTTTTTTTTCTGTAACAGCCCTTTTTATTATCATTCATTGGATCATATGTAAATTTCAGACATTTTCGCTCAGTAGTTTCTTTGCAAACAGCGTTTCACTTTTCAAACATTCAAGCAAACTGTTTTTTTAATTTATTCACTCCATTCATCTGCGGTGTCGGGTTTTTTCCGGCGGCTGCGCTGCGTGTGATCGGCTCCTGCTCGGGTTTTGTTGGTGTGTTCGGCGGGTTAATCCAAATGTTTTTGCGGGTTTCGGTGTGCGCTCGCCCTCATTTTGCGGTGAGTTTTCGGCGGGTTTGCGGCGACTTTTCCCTGCATTTCGGCGGCCCTGTGGTGCTTGCCGAATACACCGCAGGGTGGCCGAAATGGTATCGCCAAATCGCACCGAATTGAAGAGAACGAAAAGTCACCGAACGTGCGGTGGCTTTTCGATTCTCTTTGAATAACCCTGTGTGTGTCAAGCTTATTTGTTTGTTATGTTTGTTTCCAGCGCTGCAGAACATTTTGGTGCGCTATAAATAATCGGAAATGTTGGAGAAAAACATCATTCGCAGAAACTTGAGAAAAAGAGATTTCACCTACAGTACAGAGGTCATAATGCATATTTACAGACAGACAAGGCACACATCGTTTGGGACAGGATACGGGTCCTGTTAAATAGAGGGGTCATGCTCTCCCACACAACTAATCTGTCACATCCATACCAAGCTCATCCTTACACAAACTGAGAACTCCAGGTTCACTTTCCTTTTTTTTTTTACAGGCAAGATGCAATTCCAGAAACACAGATTCTACAAAATAAAAGAAATCTGGAAATAAAGAATAATATTTGAGGATCTTTGACTGGTATTTTATTTTCAGTTTGTGATACATGTATGGAGCATGATGGGAGTTTTTCCTCTCGATATCACTATCTTTGATATGATAAACATGTGTTTAATGTCTTTTAGTGTATGTTGTTTAGTCAATCCCTGCTTTCTTCACAGCCTTTAATCCCTTTGCTATGAATCACTCCAGGCTCGGCTATTTCCGGGATACTAATTATCCTAATGTTTGATCCTGACATCTCTGACTCGTTATTCAATTCTTTCATCTGACGTGAAATCCTCTATAGAAATCACATCTAGTGTATCACAGAGCTCCACAGCTATAAAACTCCCAGTAACATATGGTGTGTATTGTGAGCATATCACAGAGCTCCACAGCAATAAAACACACAGTAACGTGCAATGTATATGAACGTATCACAGAGCTCCACAGCTATAAAACTCCCAGTGACATATGGTGTGTATTGTGAGCATATCAGAGAGCTCCACAGCAATAAAACTCACAGTAATGTGCAATGTGTATGAGCGTATCACAGAGCTCAACAGCAATAAAACTCACAGTAATGTGCAGTGCGTATGAGGATATCTCAGAGCTCCACAGTAATAAAACTCACAGTAATGTGTGGTGTCTATGAGTGTATCATAGAGCTCCACAGCAATACAACATGCAGTAATGTGCGGTGTGCATGACGTATCACAGAGTTCCACAGCAAAAACTCACAGCAATGTGCGGTGTGTATGAGCGTGTCGCAGAGCTCCACAGCAATAAAACAGTAATGTGCACTGTGTATGAGCATATCACAGAGTTCCACAGCAATAAAACTCACAGCAATGTGCGGTGTGTATGAGAGTATCACAGAGTTCCACAGCAATAAAACTCACAGCAATGTGCAGTGTGTACGAGAGTGTCGCAGAGCTCCACAGCAATAAAACTGTAATGTGCACTGTGTATGAGCGTATCACAGTGCTCCACAGCAATAAAACTCACAGAAATGTGCAGTGTGTATGAGCGTATCACAGAGCTCCACAGCAATAAAACTCACAGTAATGTGCAGTGTGTATGAGTATATCACAGAGCTCCACAGCAATAAAATTCACGGTAATGTGCGGTGCTCCACAGAGCTCTACAGAAATATAACATATTTTAATTCTCATGGCTCATACCTAAACTGAAGAAAATCAGTATGAACACTGCTCTGGTCATGTGACAGCGATGGAGATTTTTTCTGTTTACATTTACAAAAAGCATGAAAGGCACCAGGAGGTAGTTTTGTGCTTATCTCCCTACTTTACCTTGTATGAGTTATTATGTGTTGCTGCTTTTCATGAGAATGTTTATCTCGCTGTGGATCTCACCCACTGCATGATTTTACAAATATTACATTAACTCCACCACCTCCAATTACACGCTGAGCACATCACGGGTAAATAACCTCAATTATATAGACTTTTCGCCCATGGAGGCAAAGTACATCTAGCCACCTCATACTTACTGGTGGAGCTGGCATCTCAGGACATTGTACTCTTCATTGAAGGCAACCTACATCTAGCCAAATCGTGCTCACCAGTTGCAACGCCATCTCGCGGCATCATACTTCCCAAAGAAAGCAACATACATCTAGTAAAATTGTACCCACCGGTGGAGCTGGTCCCTCATGGCATTATACTTGCCAATGGAGGCAACATACATCTAGCCAAATCATAGTCACCATTGGAGCTGGTCTCTCATGGCATTATACTTGCCAATGGAGGAAACATTCATCTAGCCAAATCATAGTCACCATTGGAGCTGGTCCTCATGGCATTATACTTGCCAATGGAGGAAACATACATCTAGCCAATCATAGTCACCATTGGAGCTGGTCCCTCATGGCATTATACTTGCCAATGGGGAAACATACATCTAGCCAAATCATAGTCACCATTGGAGCTGGTCTCTCATGGCATTATACTTGCCAATGGAGGCAACATACATCTAGCCAAATCATAGTCACCATGGAGCTGGTCCCTCATGGCATTATACTTGCCAATGGAGGAACATACATCTAGCCAAATCATGAAAGTCACCATTGGAGCTGGTCTCTCATGGATGCATATACTTGCCAATGGACAACATACATCTAGCCAAATCATAGTCACCATTGGAGCTGGTCCCTCATGGCATTATACTTGCCAATGGAGGAAACATACATCTAGCCAAATCATAGTCACCATTGGAGCTGGTCCCTCATGGCATTATACTTGCCAATGGAGGAAACATACATCTAGCCAAATCATAGTCACCATTGGAGCTGGTCCCTCATGGCATTATACTTGCCAATGGAGGAAATACATCTAGCCAAATCATAGTCACCATTGGAGCTGGTCCCTCATGGCATTATACTTGCCAATGGAGGAAACATACATCTAGCCAAATCATAGTCACCATTGGAGCTGGTCCCTCATGGAATTATACTTACAAATGGAGGCAACATACATCTTGCCAAATCATAGTTACCGTTGGAGCTGGTCTCTCATGGCATTATACTTGCCAATGGTGGCAACATACATCTAGCCAAATCATAGTCACCATTGGAGCTGGTTTCTCTTGGCATCATACTTGCCAATGGTGGCAACATACTTCTAGTCACAATGTACTCACCATCAGAGGTGGCATCTCACGGTATTATACTAGCCAATGGAGGCAACATTCATGTCGCAGCATCATACTTGCCAAAAGAGGTAATGTACATGTGACATCATACTCAGCAATGGAGGCAACGTACACCTAGCCGAATCATAGTAAAAACCCAAGGGCTGAATATAGAATATTTGATACAGTCCTAACCTCAACATCTGAGGGTTGGGATTTAGGGGTTATTATTTCAGAGGATCTAAGGGTAAGTAGTCAATGTAATAGAGCAGCAGGAAATGCTAGCAGAATGCTTGGTTGTGTAGGGAGAGGTATTAGCAGTAGGAAAAGGGAAGTGCTCATGCCACTGTACAGAGCACTGGTGAGACCTCACTTGGAGTACTGTGTGCAGTACTGGAGACCGTATCTCCAGAAGGATATAGACATCTTAGAGAGAGTTCAGAGAAGGGCTACTAAAATGGTGTATGGCTTGAAGGAGAAAAGTTACCAGGAAAGGCTTAATGATCTTAACATGTACAGCTTGGAAAAAAGACGAGACAGAGGAGATATGATAGAAACATTTAAATACGTAAAGGGAATCCACAAGGTAGAGGAAGGGAGTATATTTAAAAGGAAACAAAGTAGCAAAACAAGAGGACATAGTCTTAGATTAGAGGGGTAAAGGTTTAAAAGTAACATCAGGAAGCATTATTTTACTGAGAGGGTGGTGGATACATGGAACAGCCTTCCAGTAGAAGTGGTAGAGGCCAAAACAGTAATTGAATTTAAGCAGGCATGGGATAGACATAAGGCTATCCTAAACAAAAGATAATTCCAGGTAAAGTATCCATGTAATTGGGCAGACTAGATGGGCCGAAAGGTTCTTATCTGACGACATTTTCTATGTTTCTATAGTCACCAATAAAGGCGACATAGACATGATGGGATCATACTCCCCATTCGATGCAACATGCACCTAGTGGCTTTGAAAGAGGTCCTTAGATATTTATAGGCAGTTAATCCCTTTCAGGCGTCATACTTACCATCGGAGGCAACCTGCATCTGGTAGCATTGTACTTGCCAAAGGAGGAGACATGCACCTGATGGCATCGTACTCTCCAATGAAGGCAATGTACACAGAGCCAAATCATACTTATTGATGGAGGAATTGTACACCTACTTGCATTATATGAAAGCACAGTACATGTGACACCATCCTACAAGCCAGTGAAGGCGACATACCGTTACCGGCATCAT
This sequence comes from Leptobrachium leishanense, assembly GCA_009667805.1. NCBI lineage: Eukaryota > Metazoa > Chordata > Amphibia > Anura > Megophryidae > Leptobrachium > Leptobrachium leishanense. The sequence goes on along the minus strand of RXON01001103.1, from coordinate 79,381 downwards.
TCTTGTTACTTGCGACAACGTGAACTGAGCAGCTTCAAACATGGCCGTGAAGGCAATGTACTCATGACAACATCATCCTCGCCAAAGAAGGCAACGTTCACAAAGCCTCATCATACTCACCAGTGAAGGAATGGAATGCGTTTGCCTTAGCATTAATCCCGGCAATACTCTGCAAGAATTTGAAGTGGACTCGCTCCCTCAGCTGACACAATGCTCCCACATTTTAAGCCTCTTCACATCTGCATTTGAATAAAATCCCATTTTCCTCGGCTTTCTGCTCGGTTAGCGGCTCTCGAGAACCCGGAATCCTTTATTGTGAGCTTGGTAATGAATAGTGAATGTCCAGCTTGCTGATGACGTACTGCTGTATATGAAATTTGTCTCTTGGAGCAAGCCGTGAGAAGGAAAGACCTGGGGCTCGATCCCACTGTTGCCAGGAACAGGAAGCCAATAAGGGAGTGAAATCGAATCGAGCCGGTATCCTTTGCCGACTCCCTGGTTCTGGATCTATTCCATCCCACCTGCTGTTGTAGCAGTTCCAGTCGGAAAAAGTGTGAGTCGCAAACAGATACTGTGCATTGGCGCTGAATCGGCTCCTGGAGTCCATTGGATTCCATGAAGCCATGCATGACCCCACCACGAGCTCAGCATAAGCTTGCGAAGGAGCACTGGGAACCATTTGTTCCTAGTCTTCCGTTACGTATGTTGAGAGGAAGCGGTGGATCGTACTGTCCTGCCCTCTGCTCCCTGGGATTAGAGGTCAGTTTGGGACCTTTTGGTTTCTTAACAAAATCACTGAGAGACAGAATTGTTTGCGTTCTTTCCAGAACTTCGGCTCGCACCGACGTCAGTGAGCTACAGTGGAACTGCTTGCTGTTCTCCTTGTGAGCCATTATTAACAGTTACTATGCAAAGGACACAAAGTGTAGGAGCCGGTAAGGTACAGTAGGCAGTCGATACGTCCAAGCCGCAAGCTGAGGAATAGGAGCTCCAACCATAAGATTAACATTGTGCTTCCCATCCCTGGTCCTCAGGTCCCTCTAACAGGCCAGATTTTAATCCCTTAAGGACGGGCAGGCATCAACCTTGGGTCGGTGGTTAACGCCGGCGAGGCGTACAGGTCTGCTTTGCCGACAGGTGCTGCCACGGGCCTCTCATTTGGCCCACCCATGCAGTTGACGTGCGTCATTGGCTGCAGGGGGGTGGCCTGAGTTCAGGCCGTCTCTCTGCAGTCAACGGTGCTTGAAGTGCGCCAGCTCCTGGGAGGGGCTGAGACAACCCATTGAAGTCAGTGGGGCATACCTGTACTGCCCGTGTCTTCAAGGCCCACCTGCCACACAGACGTCATACCACATCCCGTGGCATTAACGGGTTAAGGATTACCTTGGGGAAATGCAGAATGAATCCTGCAATCACTGAGCAGCAAATCATGAAGACCTGGCCTGTTAGGGGGACCTGAGGACCAAGGTCAGGAGCCACAAACCTTATAACACACATATAACCCATACACACTCACAACTCTCATCACACATATAGAGTCCATACACACACACACGTCTCATTATAAACAAAAAAACCATGCACACTCACAACTCTCATCACACACAGAGTCCATAAACACAACTGTTATTCAGGGCCGGCCCGTCCATGGAGCAGGGCGGAGCAGCGGCTCCAGGCGGCCCTTTGACAGGGCGTCATTTTGGCACCCTGTCAAAGGCACCGGCATAGAGCGCCCGCCCTGGAAAGGCACGGCCCTGCTGCCGGTCGGGAAATAGGCTCCTCCCGCCCACCCCTGGCACCCACCCCCTTCACCTGCAGGCCGGCGCCCGCCCCCTTCACTGGGGCCCGCCCACCCAGCATGCAGGTGCCTGGGAGGGTGCGCTTGAAAGCCTCCGGAGTCCACGTGCCTGGAGGCTTTCAAGCACGCCGGCGCCCTCCCAGCGTGCAGGTGCCTGGCGGTGTTGAAGCCCTCCAGCGGGCCAGCCCGGACCCGACCAGCCCAGACCCTGTCATGCCAGCCAGGCCTCTGACTAGACCCGAAGCCAGGCCTCTGGAGCCTGACCTTGATCAGGCCCGGCAGCGTCCAACAAGCCCTCCGACAGGCTGGTGACCAGGGTGGGTAAGTGTGTGTGACTGTGTGTGTGACTGTGTGTGTGTGTGACTGTTTGTGTGTGTGTGTGACTTTGTGTGTGACTGTGTTTGTGTGTGTGACTGTGTGTGTGTGACTGTGTGTGACTGTGTGTGTGTGACTTTGTGTGTGACTGTGTTTGTGTGTGTGGCTGTGTGTGTGTGACTGTGTGTGTGCGTGACTGTGTGTGTGACTGTGTGTGACTGTGTGTGTGTGACTGTGTGTATATGTGACTGTGTGTGTGACTGTGTGTGTGTGTGACTGTGTGTATGACTGTGTGTGACTGTCTGTGTGTGTGACTGTGACTGTGTGTGTGACTGTGTGACTGTGACTGAGTGTGTGACTGGGTGTGACTGACTGGGTGTGTGTGTGTGTGACGGTGTGTGTGTGTGACAGTGTGTGTGTCTGTGACGGTGTTTGTGTGTGTGACTGTGTGTGTGTGTGACTGGGCGTGTGTGTGTGACTGTGTGATTGTATGCGTCTGTGTGTTTTGTGACTGTGTGTCTGTGGATGTGTTTGACAATGGGTTCAGGACATGTGGCTCAATGATACGCTCACACACACTGCACATTACTGTGAGCTTTATTGCTGTGCAGCTCTGTGATACGCTCATACACAATGCACATTACTGTGTTTTAATGCTGTGGAGCTCTGTGATATGCTTTTACATGCCACGTGTTTTGTTTTCCTTTTTGGGGGGGGGCAGCATTTCACCTGTCGCTCCAGGCAGCACAGTGGCTTGGGCCGGCCCTGCTCTTATTACAAATATACAGTTCATAAATAATCACAGCTCTCATTACACTCATACAGCACCCACACACTAATCTGATTACACACATTACTTTCCCACGTGCTCACAGCTCTCATCACCCATATAAATCGAAAGGCACTTAGAATTCTCATCGCACAAAACAAACACCATTTCTTCACAAAAAAAAACACATGCACCTCTCGTTTCACACATATACAACTCCTACACAATAACTCTCATTGCAGTCATCCTGCTAATACATGCTCATGAATCTCATCACACACATAGAGCCCATACAGACTCACGACTTTCATTTCACACATAGAGCCCATACAGACTCACAACTTTATCACACACAGAGCCTATGCAGACTCACAACTCTCATCTCACACGTAGAGCCTATACAGACTCACAACTCTCATCACACACATAGAGCCCATACAGACTCACAACTCTCATCTCACACATAGAGCCCATACAGACTCACAACTCTCATCTCACACGTAGAGCCTATACAGACTCACAACTCTCATCTCACACCTCTCCTCACACACATAGAGCCCATACAGACTCACAATTCTCATCTCACACATAGAGCCCATACAGAATCACAACTCTCATCTCACACAGAGCCCATACAGACTCACAATTCTCATCTCACACATAGAAGAGCCCATACAGAATCACAACTCTCATCACACACATAGAGCCCATATAGACTCACAACTCTCATCTCACACATAGAGCCTATACAGACTCACAGTTCTCATCTCACACATAGAGCCCATACAGACTCACAACTCTTATCTCACACATAGAGCCCATACAGACTCACAACTCTTATCACACACAGATCCCATGCAGACTCACAACTCTTATCTCACACATAGAGCCCATACAGACTCACAATTCTCATCTCACATAGAGCCCATACAGACTCACAACTCTCATCACACACATAGAGCCCATATAGACTCACAACTCTTATCTCACACATAGAGCTCATACAGACTCACAACGTCATCACACACAGAGCCTATGCAGACTCACAACTCTCATCTCACACATAGAGCCCATACAGACTCACAACTCTCATCTCACACATAGAGCCTATATAGACTCACAACTCTCATCTCACACATAGAGCCCATACAGACTAACAACTCTCCTCACACACATAGAGCCCATACAGACTCACAATTCTCATCTCACACATAGAGACTATACAGACTCACAACTCTCATCTCACACATAGAGCCCATACAGACTCACAACTCTCCTCACACACATAGAGCCCATACAGACTCACAATTCTCATCTCACACATAGAGCCAATACAGAATCACAACTCTCATCACACACATAGAGCCCATATAGACTCACAACTCTCATCTCACACATTGAGCCTATACAGACTCAAAGTTCTCATCTCACACATAGAGCCCATACAGACTCACAAGTCTCATCTCACACATAGAGTCCATACAGACTCACAATTCTCATCTCACACATAGAGCCCATACAGATTCACAACTCTCATCTCACACATAGAGCCCATACAGACTCACAATTCTCATCTCACACGTAGAGCCTATACAGACTCACAACTCTTATCTCACACATAGAGCACATACCGACTCACAACTCTAATCTCACACATAGAGCCCATACAGACTCACAATTCTCATCTCACACATAGAGTCCATACAGACTCACAACTCTTATCACACATATACATCCCATATTTATTTTATTTATTTATTTATAAAGGATTTTACCAGGAAGGATACATTGAGATTTCTCTCGTTTTCAAGTATGTCCTGGGTTCAAGAACATGGTTACAGAAATACAAAGTAGTAAAATGCAAGATATTAACACAAAACAAATAAACAGATTAGCAGAAAATAAATATGTAGGAAATATAGTCACTATGTTACATGTTTACAGGTGCATTCTGTATATAGTCACTGTGTTACATGTTTACAGGTGCATTCCTTATTGAGGTATGTTAATAGGGAGCTCTTAAGGGACTTTAGACTGGGGGAAGATTTGATGGCGTCTGGGAGGTTATTCCATAATTGTGGTGCTCTGTAGGAAAAGGAGGATCGAGCCACTTGCTTTTTGTATTGTGGTATTGCAAGTAAGGTGCCGGTTCTGGATCGGAGGTTATAGGATGAGGGAGCTGCTGAGGGAAGCAGCCTATTCAGGTAGGGTGGTAGCTTCCCAGAAAAGCTCTTAAACACCAGGTTGGGAAGGTGAAGAGTGCATCTAGATTCCTGCGACGGCCAGTTTAGTTCTTTTAACATGTCACAATGGTGGGTCATGTAGTTACATTGTAGCACAAAGCGACAGAATGAGTTATACAATGTAGTAAGTTTCTGGAGGTGTGTTTGCGGGGCGGCTGCATACACTACATATCCGTATTCAATAGCTGGTATAAGCATTTGTTGTACAATCTGCTTTCTTACCATGGGGTTCAGGCAGGATTTGTTTCTGTACAGGGCACCTAGTTTGGGGTAAAGTTTAGATGAGAGTTTTTCGATGTGGGGGCCAAATGATAGATTTGGGACTAACCACATACCTAGATATTTGAGAGAAGTGACTGTGGTCAACGCGCCATTTGATTTTGTCCGGACACATAGAGGGGGTGTTTGCAATTTGTGTAGTTTAGGTGCTGTTCCAAAGAGCATTGTAACAGTTTTGTCGGCATTTAGAAAAAGTTTGTTATCTTTGAGCCACTTTTCCACCTCTGTGAATTGGTCTTGCAGCACGGCCTCCAGCTGTGGGAGATTTGGTTTGCTGGTATAGATTACAGTGTCGTCTGCGTACATGTGTACGGTTGAGGCTTTGCAGACATTGGGCAAATCATTTATGAATATTGTGAATAGCAGGGGGCCGAGTATCGAGCCTTGCGGTACACCGCACGTGACTGGGAGGGGGAGGGAAGTGCTGTCAGAAATGGACACATATTGCGACCGATCAGACACATATGATTGAAACCAGGTTAGCATGCGATCACCAATACCAGAGTTTTTAAGTTTTTGTAATAAGATGCCATGCTCTATTGTGTCAAAGGCCTTGGCAAAATCAAGGAAGATGGCTCCAGTTAGGTTTCCTTGTTCCATACCAGCCTGAATATCATTGGAAACTTTTAAAAGGGCAGTTGTGGTTGAATGATTTGGACGAAGACGGATTGATCTGGGATTAAATAGTTCCAATACTGATAGTAATCGCGTAATTGAGTATAAACACATTTTTCCAGAATTTTTGACATTACAGGAAGCAATGATATTGGACGGTAGTTGGATACCAAAGTATTGTCTCAACCTTTATGGATAGGTACCAATCTCGCAGTCTTCCAGAATCTGGGTATATATCCAGTCGCCAGCGATTCATTGATTAGGGTTGCGACAGGTTTTGCAATTGCCGGCGCGCTGATTTTCAGCAGCATTGCTGGGATTTGGTCAGGTCCTGACTGGTGTTTAATTTTTTGGTTACAGAGAAGTTTAGTAATGGCACTGACAGGCACCGGTCTAAAACTGAATTTCCCTTTGATACAGGGTTTTTGCACAGTTGGAAGGATCTGACTTGTGTGCTGCCTTTCTGAATGTGTTTCAATTGCTAGCTTACCAATCAGGGTGTTGGCGCATCCAACAAAATAGTTATTAAAGGCATTTGCTACATCTAGGGGGTGTTTCAGGGTTTGGTTGTTTACTTTGACAGCAACTTGTTGGGAGTGGACAGGGGGCGATTGTATGTTATTTATGATTTTCCAAAACTTTCTCGGGCTTGATATGTTATTGTTTATATTTTCATTGAAGTATTGCGCTTTGGCCATTTTTGTTTGCTTTGTGCATGCATTCCTCCATTTTCGGTATTCACAGTGATCGTTCATGGATCCAGTACTCTTGAAATTTGACCAGAGTGTATCTCTAAGCTGGTACATGTGTGTGAGGTTAGCTGTAACCCAGGGGAGATGTGCCCCTTTGACTCGCACTTTACGCAGCGGGGCATGGGCATTCCAGACTTGCAGGAGCTCTGACTGAAAGTATTCAATTGCACAGTCCAGGTCTGGGATTAGGTTTAGCCTGTACCACGTGAGCCGTTTGAGATCATTTAGGAAGGATTCAAGATTAAATTTCTTGAAGGACCTGGTGATTATTACCTAGTACACTAGACAGTGATCACTGAAGCTATTAGCGAGAACACCTGGCTCCTGTATTCTATCAGGACATGAGGAGAGAATCCAATCCAGCAAGGTATGGTTAAGGCTTTTCATATTAATGCTAGTGGGGGGAGGAGATTAATTGTGTTAACTGGAAAGCCTTAAACTGAGAGCAGTGTTTATTGTTTTTTAGGATTCAGCCAGTCAACATTAAAATCACTGAGGACCAGAAGTTCACTTTTTTGGTTTTGAGCTACCAAATTACTAAGGATTTGGTTTATGTCAGAAAGAGAGTACACTGGGGAGCTCGGTGGGCGATAGAATCCAGCAACAATAATTGGTTTACTGAAAGGGATCTCAATAATACCAGAAAGGAAATCAAAAGTGGCTGGGGAGCTAGAGTTTTGCAGAGGGGTGAACTTTGTGGACTCGTCAACATAAATAACAATTCCTCTTCCTCTCTTTGCTCTGTCCTTTCTATAACATGAATACCCTTGTATTGATATGGCAGAGTCTGGTACTTTAGGGGTTAGCCATGATTCTGTGAGCACAATGACTTTAGGTTTGTAATGGAGGCACCAAGCTTTAAGCTCATCCAGTTTAGGGAGTAAGCTGCGGATGTTACAGTGCACAAAGGAGAGGCCTTTTTTTAGTGGGGAGACTAAATGTGGTGTCATCTGTTGGACCAGGGTTGGATTCAACATCATTTGCCAGGGCAAGCAGCAGAATAAATAGGAATTTGGACGCAGTTTTCTTTTTGGAGAATTGTGATTGGAGACTCTTAAAGCTCCACGTGGGGGTGGGAGGGCTGCATTTTAACACTCTCCACCAGCACTCAGTTGATAAGTTAAAAGAGCTGAGTAGGCTATGGTGTATTTGGGTTTCTTTTTCTGCTTGGTGTAATTTTTAGGGTGTATAGGGAGGGAGGGTATATTTAGAGAGAAGGGTGGTAGAAGAAAGAAGCAGCAAGAGAGGGAAAAACATTTCTAGAAAACGGTGGCGGGGAGAAGATGAAATGAAACCCCCCCCAAAAAAACAGAAAACAGGCAGGGAATCGATAAGGTGAGCAGAAGATGGAAGGGAGTCTGGTAGGTGAAGTTCTAGAGTGGTGTAGGTTGCCAGCTGAAAATATCACATGACCAAATTAGTTGGGTATAAATTAAATGAGAGCCTTGGGGTGGGATCTAAGTCCAGCTGGGATCTAAAAGCACACAGTTATGGAGCCTGCCCTCACAGTTCTTATCACTCACATTCAGCTCTCCAAATGACAAAATCTTTTTATAAATACACACTTTCAAAAGTCATTGCTACAGTTTCCATTACAGTGTGATATCAGTAAATATAATAATACTGTGCAGCGTGAATTTCAGTGAAAACTGAAAAACCCCATATTCCCGTTAGAATAAGTGAGCACATAACAGGAATATGAAGTGTGAGCTTCCTTTAATTAGCAGTTAATTAAAGCCCAAAAGCTAATTAGGTCAGCCGGCAGAACCAGTAAATAGAACCCAGCGATTCAGGGTTACGCTGCTGACAACACACCGCTGTAACAGCATTTTTATACCACAATCTGAAAACTCACAAAACTGTCCTGCGTTAAAGAAAGATACAAATCCCTCACAGAGATATTAGGTTGGGATGGACCGAACGCCCAGGGTGATTTCAGGGTCATATTGATGCGCGCGCTGTATATAATACAGTCTCTGATGGTTGCACATTTTTAAAAAAGAATCAAAGGACGAAGCATTTTTTACATCTGCGGCAATCGCCCATTAGTAAGGGATTTTTATCATTTTACGCATAGCTATATATATCATTTCCCGGTGACACCATCTGGGAGATAAAAAAAATTATAGCTGCCGGAGCAATTTACCCCGAGCACCTTGGCTGAAAAAAATAGAATCTCCTGAGTCATATGACGTCATCTTTTGTCAAAGGTCGGTGACGTCATACACCCAGGCCAACCTGACGGCTCATTAAAAAAAAATGGCGTCAGATCAGCCCAGTTACTTAAGGGCTGGGGAAAATAAAATGATCAGGGTTATTCAGAGAAAGGTGAAAACCAGGAGAACTGGCAGGAGAAAAGAATAATCTAGACCAAACAGCCGATTTGGAAAGTGAGATAAATGGGAGATTTTTTCTGGTTTGGCTATTTTGACCTCAAATTTTCACTTTTCCAGTCATCCTCCCGAGGTTCACCTTTCTTTGAATAGACCTGATTATTTATAGATAGATATTTTACTTGTTTTTGGATTTATTGACAAACTTGGGGGAAAGTAGAATATTGACATTTTCATTGCATCTATTTAAAACAGGGATCAGCAACTTTGGCCCTCCAGATGTTTTGGAACTACATTTCCCATGAGGCTCGGATAATCTAATGAGTGGCTGAGCATCATGGGAGGTGTAGTTCCAAAACATCTGGAGGGCCAAGGTTGCTGATCCATGATTTAAAGGGACAATCAACTCCTCTGTCTTGACCACTTTATAGTTATAGTTAAGTGGTCTGGATGTGAGGAGTGCCCCCTATCCCCCTTTCCCAGCACCCCCTGATCTGGTGACAATGCTGGGTGAAGAGGAGGAGTTTCCCAGCATTACCAGCAGCCGGAATTTTGAATTTCCCGGCTGCTGGTCACTTCAGCACACAGAGAGCATGTCGACGTCATCCGCTGTTGAGACCAATACCTGTAGTGAGGGGTCTCAGAGAGAAAACCGATAGATCAGATCTGTGCATGCGGGTGCAGCTCCGACCCATCGTTTTGCGCAGGCGCTACGGGACTTGCGCATGTATAGTGTGTGATGCCTGCAGCGGTGCGCAATTTACGGTTTCTACACCACACGTGTTGCATAGGAGAGAAAATTGTGGAGAAAAGCTGCAGGGAATTCCAGGTTCGGGCGACTCTGAGACGAAGAGGAGGAGCTGTGGCAAGCGAGGGCAAACGGGGGAGTAAACCATCCCCCTGAAAATAAAATAATAATAATAAATGGGCAGCAACAAGAAAAAAAAAAAATCTATTTTTTAATAGTGTTCATTTAAATATTGACCCAAAAATATCCCTGGAATAAATAGAATGCAAAAAATAAATAAATAAATAAAAATAAAGGTAGAATATAATACAAATATGGCACATAATATCATTATAATATATATATTCCTTTTATTATATTTCTAAGCACAATTTCCCATTTCATCATAATTACAGTTATTATTTTTGTCACTATGATGTGGGATTAGTAACATGAATTTAGCGTCAGCTGGTGGTAATCCTTCAAAATGTTCCTGTTGGCTGACCTTGATGCTGCTAATCTGGCAGAGCATCATGGGAGATGCAGTTACCCGCCCTGGCAGACACGGCAGCCGCGAGCATTGTTATTAGATATAAAGCGGTCTAAACTGGTATTTTACCGGGGAAAAAAAACACTTTATTGAAATATGGTAGCATAGGTAAGAAGATGTTTACAATCACCGTAGAAAATCGCCCCATATGTTTGTAAACGTATAGGACGGGAATAATATTGGCATGGCACAGTAGAGATTCTGAGTGGCTAAATATGGTTATTCAAAGTTTAGGCCGGTGTGAACACGTGGCACATCACGAAACAATGATAGCAGTACCACGTGGGACCAAGAAAAGGTACCATGGGGGCCAAACAAGCACCACATGGGTCAGGTCAAGGTACTGCATGGCGGAAATATGAACTTTACATGGGAAAGGTCAAGGAACCTCAAGGGAGGAAGTTGAACACTACATGGGAGAGATCAAGGTACCTCATTGGAGGAAGATGAACTCTAAATGAAAAGGTCACGGTACATCAAGTAGGGCGGCTGAAGGATACTACATGGGCATGGTCAAGGTACCCCATAAGACCAAGATGAACACTTCATGGACTAAGTCAAGGTACCTCAAGTGGGGGAATATGAACACTACATTGTCCAGGTCAAGATACCTCAAGCAGGGAAGATGAACAATACATGGGCCTGGTCAAGGTAACTCAAGGGGGAGGTTGAGGATATCACCATGGCATAGGATAGGCAAAGACAGCACAAAGGACAAAGAAATTTCTATCCGCTGGATAAAAGGGAGGTAACATCACTACTCTAAGACCGTAGAGACCCAGGTTTGAATCATGGCCAGAGTGCCTCTCCGGTAAGTGTACTTAGGTAAGACACCTAATAATACATACTTGCCTACTACACCATATTGGCTGTGTAGCCTGGTGGTAACGCCACTGCACTACAACCATGGAGAAGCAAGTTCGAATCCCAATTAGAACACCTGACAAGCAGTTCTCTTTTATACAACATGGAGAAAGAGTGTCATGCCACTAGCCTAGAGACCAATGGGATGGGATACACTGGAAGCCCCTTGTTTGAACCAATCCAGGCCGGATCTTTACCTTATCTGGTCCCTCATCATCAGTCGGTCCAGGACTTCCCTGCAGTCTGCCATGTCTCTGAACACCTGACCTACAGAGAAATGAACTACTCCCTATTTAAGAGTGGTACCCGCTCCTAGCAGAGCTCTGTTCTTGAGTCAAATCTGTTCTAGAGTAAATGTAATGGCATTAGTATGGCTGTCCCTAAGCCTGATTCCTGCCTCATCCAACCTCTGTGTGTCCTGCCTGGCTCCTGCCTCGCCCAACCTCTATGTTCAGCCTGTTTCCTGTCTCACCCAGCCATTGTGTGTCCAACCTGATTCCTGCCTCGCCTAACCTCTGTGTGTGTGTCTTGCCTGCCTCCTGCCTCACCCAAACTCTACGTATCCAGCCTGGTTCCTGCCTTGTCCAGCTGCAAAATGGACCCTCGTCTAGACTTTACTCCTTTCCAGGTCGTGTGCTGAGCAATAAGGTTTTAACCTTACAAATCCTGTCTCTGTGTGTCCTTGCCTGAAGACTTTGCCATGTCTCAATCCAGGAGGCCCCACCATGCTGGGTCCCACCCTGACCTTGCTGTCTTACTACTGTGGAGAAGCAAGTTCAGCCTCCCCAACAAGTGGCTGTGGAAAGCAGATTGAGAACCTGGGCAAGACAACCAACAATACGTGTGCGTGCCAACCACTACATGTAAATGTCACATACATGTAAAATCTACAGATTGTAGGTTCTTCTTGGGAACAGGGTACCCTGAATCCTCGTTTCCTCATGTATCAGTTTATCAATTGTGTAACCCTGTCTATATCATACCCATTGTTCAGCGCTGCGGAATATGATGGCGCTTTATAAATAAAGTATAATAATAATCATACTGTATCACCTATGTGTTAGATGGAAGCTATTAAAGATACTTAAACATGGCTTGCAAGAGAGACCATAGGTCACCTCAAGCTACCCCAAGAACATCACCAGGCAAAAGTACCATAAGAGTGAAAAATAGATTCTTCATATGCGTGATGGCACCATAGGGTGTGATGGAGGGGGTCAAGAAAATAAATGACAAAGAGGTAGATGTTCATGGGGCCAGTAAAATATGTCTACACCAAGATACTTATAGGTGTCAAGTAAATAAACCTCCAGGCCATGGGATCTCAAAGAACAAATCCAAAATAATAAAAGGGTTCACTGAAATGTACAAGAAACGATACAACAAGGGGTCAGGTGAAGATACCATCAGGGATTGGATGAAGACATCACAATGGGCCATTTTTTTTTTTTTTAATTTTGTATGGGACTAGATAAAAACACCACGTGAGAGTCCATTAAATTTCAAAAGGCCAAGTAAAGATACCTCTTTGGAGTCAAAATACCTAGTGGGAGGAGGAAATGGATGTAGCAAAGGATCATGGTGGCATGCAGACATATCTCGATAAGCCAAACCAAAATGATGAAAGGACAGGCAACAAAACCACAGTCGATCAAGGTGAGAGTATCTCAAAAGACAAACCCAAAAGGCTAAAAAGAGCTTTGCCTCTATATGAGAGGCCAGGTAATGATACAGTGAGGGCATTAGCTTTCTCATAGGGCAGGCATAAGACAGTCACATAGAGGTGGGAAGCTGTATAGCAAGCTCGCAAAAAACTCATAGACATTCAAGAATCCCTCAAGGGGCCAAACCAAGACTGCAAAATCAAAGATACTAAAAGTAGCCAAGGAAAAAATCTGAAAACATTCCAGACAAAGATACCACAAGTGCTCGGCTAAAGAGATATTGAGGACATAAAGGTCCCTCAGGGGGCCTGCATGGCAATACCAGAAGAAGGCCAAGAGAGAATCGCACTAGAGGACCAGTCCGAGGCTAAAAGCTAAAGGGTCAAAACCAAAATAGAGCCATCGAAAATTTTGTAGACAAGGCCTCCAACCTCAATCACTACCATCAGCTGTGGTACACTGTGGTGTCATGTCAAGGTACATAATGACGTGTCCGATATCATCTTATTCATCTGCATGGGCAGCTGCTGGTCTTGAATTGCATTAAAGCTTTGCTGATCTTTAAAGGGGCAGATTCAGCCTCTATGGTCCAGAACAACCATGTCTGAGCTGTTTCCTGATCCGGACAAAGCTCTCTCAGACCTGCTGTGGCTCTCGGGGAGTTTTACCAACTACGTCTGTTCTTTTTATAATTTCTAGCTTATTTTTTTATATGATTATGGTCTGTAAGTGTCGACCATGCCCGTATTGACAGTCTACATGAACTCAGCTACATGAACTTTCAAGCCTGGACCTCCATGATGCAGTCCTGAAAACCAAGATGTCATGACGTTCTGCAAGTGATAGCACAATAGATGTTTCAACTCGATTTGTTGGTCGTGTAACTGTATATAGATAGGCTAGGAGATTCACAGCAAGTGCTGACCTATATTTCCACAGCCCCGGGGACTTGCCTGGGTTCATTTAATGGTTAATCTAATTCTGAAAAAAGATGGAGCGACAGTCTCAGTCAGCGAATACAGCGGTCACAGGGTGCAGTGAAACTCTAACACGGCATATCAGTTGGCAGCAAGTGCAGTCATGGAAAGGAAAGGAGGCCAGGAGCTGATTAAATGCTTTTCAATTAGCAGAACGTTATCTCTGCATGCAGTACAACATATGTCCACTGGGGGCACTGGGAGCATATTGCAAATAGTAAGCAAAATATTTATTTATTTATTATTTGCAAAGTATTTAACCAAGAAGGATACATTGAGATTTCTCTCGTTTTCAGTATGTCCTGGGTTCAAAAGCATTGAAATGTTACAGTCGTTACAGAAATACAAAGTAATAAAATGCAAGATATTAAAAACAAAACACAAATATACAGATTAACCCAGAAAATAAATATGTAGGAAATATAGTCACTATATTACATGTTTACATGTTTACAGGCGCATTCTGTATATAGTCACTATGTTACATGTTTACAGGTGCATTCTGTATATAGTCACTGTTACATGTTTACAGGTGCATTCTGTATATAGTCACTATGTTACATGTTTACAGGTGCATTCTGTATATAGTCACTGTTACATGTTTACAGGTGCATTCTGTATATAGTCACTGTGTTACATGTTTACAGGTGCATTCTGTATATAGTCACTGTGTTACATGTTTACAGGTGCATTCTGTATATAGTCACTGTGTTACATGTTTACAGGTGCATTCTGTATATAGTCACTATGTTACATGTTTACAGGTGCATTCTGTATATAGTCACTATGTTACATGTTTACAGGCGCATTCTGTATATAGTCACTATGTTACATGTTTACAGGTGCATTCTGTATATAGTCACTATGTTATAGGTTTACAGGTGCATTCTGTATATAGTCACTATGTTACACGTTTACAGGTGCATTCTGTATATAGTCACTATGTTACATGTTTACAGGCGCATTCTGTATATAGTCACTATGTTACATGTTTACAGGCGCATTCTGTATATAGTCACTATGTTACATGTTTACAGGTGCATTCTGTATATAGTCACTGTGTTACATGTTTACAGGTGCATTCTGTATATAGTCACTATGTTACATGTTTACAGGCGCATTCTGTATATAGTCACTATGTTACATGTTTAAAGGCGCATTCTGTATATAGTCACTATGTTACATGTTTACAGGTGCATTCTGTATATAGTCACTGTGTTACATGTTTACAGGTGCATTCTGTATATAGTCACTATGTTACTATAATCACTATGTTAAATGTTTACAGGCGCATTCTGTATATAGTCACTGTGTTACATGTTTACAGGTGCATTTTGTATATAGTCAATGTGTTACATGTTTACAGGTGCATTCTGTATATAGTCACTCTGTTACATGTTTACAGGTGCATTCTGTATATAGTCACTATGTTACATGTTTACAGGCGCATTCTGTATATAGTCACTATGTTACATGTTTAAAGGCGCATTCTGTATATAGTCACTATGTTACAAGTTAACAGGTGCATTCTGTATATAGTCACTGTTACATGTTTACAGGTGCATTCTGTATATAGCAGTGACATACGGTGAGGTCAGTGGCTGGTGAGGCACTGGCTAGTATTAGAGCCAGATATACACAGGTTACGTAGGTTCAGGTTCAGTGCTCCCCATGATCTAGCAGCTTTCTGTGCTCCCCAGGATCTCTGCGTCTTCCTCCAGGCAGCCTAGTGTGACACCCCTGCCTAGGCCACACCCCCGCACCCAATGATTGTGCGAGACAGGACAGTCACATGACTGTCCTGCGCCAATCAATGCGTGGGAGGCATGCCTCTCATGCATGCATTTTGTGAATGGCTTGGACCAATAGCATTTTCCTATTGGTCCAAGCTATTCCATTGCTCTCCCAGTGCCTCTGAGGCACTGGGAGAGCAATGTTCAGGAAGTGGGCAGTGCTCGGACGTCTGTACATTGAACAGACATGCCTTGCTACACACTGCTTGGCAGCCTACGCGATTTGCGTAGCGTCCTGCTACGTAAATTGCGTAGGCTCAGCCATACTGCTGGAAAAAAAAAAGAATGTTTAGCGGACGGAGCCGGTGGGGGAATGTGAGCAGGTGAGTTTGACTGCAGCTCTTAATGGCAGGTGAGGCTCTGCCTCACCTGCCGCCCCTGACTGCACGTCCCTGGTATATAGTCACTATGTTACATGCTTACAAGTGCATTCTGTATATATAGTCACTACGTTACATGTTTACAGGCACATTCTGTATATAGTCACTGTGTTATATGTTTACAGGTGCATTCTGTATCCAGGTATTTTAATAGGGAGCTCTTGAGGGTTGTGTCTGGGAGGTTATTCTATAACTGCGGTGCTCTGTAGGAAAATGAGGACCGAGCCACTTTCTTTTTGTATTGTGGTATTGCAAGTAAGGTGCTGGTCCTGGATCGGAGGTTATAGGATGAGGGAACTGCTAGGGGAAGCAGCCTATTCAAGTAGGGTGGTAGCTTCCCTGAAAATCTCCTAAACACCAGGTTGGAAAGGTGAAGGGTGCGTCTGGATTTCAGCGACGGCCAGTTTAGCTCTTTTAACATGTCACAATGGTGGGTCATGTAGTTACATTGTAGCACAAAGCAGCAGAATCAGTTAAACAATGTTAAACAATGTAGTAAGTTTCTGAAGGTGTGTTTGCGGGGCGGCTGCATACACTACATCTCCGTATTCAATAGCTGGCATAAGCATTTGTTGTACAATTTGCTTTCTTACCGCGGGGCTCAGGCAGGATTTGTTTCTGTACAGGGCACCTAGTTTGGGGTAAAGTTTAGATGAGAGTTTTTCGATGTGGGGCCAAAGGATAGATTTGGGTCTAACCACATACCTAGATATTTGAGGGCAGTGACTGTGGTCAGCGTGCCATTTGATTTTGTCCTGACACATACAGTAGATGGGGAGTTTGCAATTTATGTAGTTTAGGTGCTGTTCCAAAGAGCATAGTTACTGTTTTGTCAGTATTTAAGAAAAGTTTGTTGTGTTTGATCCACTTTTCTACCTCTGTGAATTGTTCTTGCAGCACGGCCTCCAGCTGCGGGAGATTTGCTTTGCTGGTATAGATTACGGTGTCGTCTGCGTACATGTTTACAGTTGAGGCTTTGCAGACGTTGGGCAGATCATTTATAAGAAATAACATGTAAAATCAGCATAAATTGAAATGCAAATGTAGGTCTGTTGTATAAATGCAACAATGATAATAAATGCAGCCGTCATAAAAATGTGTTGTGTAAAGCAGTCATTCACAAAATAACTCTACGCGTCACTGTACATCTGAAGGACAAACCAGATCCAAGAAGCTAATATCGGCGGTTTTATGCAGCCTTTTTCTTCCTCTTTTTTAATTTTTTTTTGAGAAAGTATTTTACCAGGGACAATACATTGAGATTTCTCTTGTTTTCAAGTATGTCCTGGTTGGCGAGTGTGTACCATTAGGTGTCTTGCCCAAGGACACTTACTGGAGAGGTGCTCTGGCCGGGATTCAAACCTGTGACTCCACGGTTATAGAGAAGTGATGTTACCTCTACTCCCTCCATTTTCCTCCTCTGGCTGCGTGTGTAATATAGATTTTTTGGTGTTTGTGGTGGCTTAATTATTGGCACATTCGGCATTGATGGAAACTTGTGCTAAAGCTCAAACAAACAAACTGGGACAAAATACCAGAAGGATTAAGTGGTGTTTGCCAGTTCCATTGGTCTGTACGTGTCGGTCATGGACAGTTAGTCCCAGGGTAAACACAGACATTAGATATGTTAGATATGTTCTTCGAGCACATATATGTTCTTCTGTCAGAAAAGTGTGTCAATGCGCTCATGGTGGTGGTGAGAGGGGTCGTTAAGTCATCCTCATTGGATTGTGCGTTTGGCTTGGTTAACTAATTTTTCCTAGTTCCTAAATTCTAGTTTTGTTCTGCCAAGCATCATTATGTGGACACGAATTCCCCTGGCCTTTTCTGATGCCGTGTGTTAAAGAGACACTTAACACGGTGTGACCTTTCGATCCCATTAGGGACATTTTTACCACGGGGCAACAGGAGCCTGTTAAGTAAAACAAGTATGAGTGGCAACAAAGGGCATCTATGGATTAAAGGAAGAGATGCTAAGAGGTTCCTATGCTTTCACATCACAATCCGAGTGGTCACAGTGTGGTGCTAGGCACCTGGCCATGCTACACTGAGAGCAAAAAGGCAGCCCTAGTGAGCTCTCATGCAAATTTGCATGGCCTGTGAGCTGCACATTGATGTCTTCCTGCCTTGGCAATGCTCCACAACTACTGAGGAAACCATTTACCACCCCGAACACAGTAAGAAAGATGGACATTGAATGGGGGAGATGGGGGATTTAGGGGGTGCTTGTGTGTGTGTGTGTGTAGTGTCAGTGCGGATGGAGGGGTCATTGTGTGTTTAGCGGGTGTCTGTCTTTCTGTGTCTGTTTCTCTCTCTTAGTGTCTCTCTCTTTCCCTGTGTCCCTGCGTGACTTTCTGTGTCTGTGTTTCAGTCATACATGGGTGAAGGTGATGGATGTTGCATGGAAGCCCATAAGCAGAGTCTTGTCCAGCGCACATTAAGTATTAGATGGACCTGAATCCTTTCTCAGTGGTCACACTGCTGTGAGCGCTCTCCCCCTCTGACAGGGGTCTCAGAGGGCTAATTCAGCCATCCAAATGCAGGGACTTAGCCCCTTCAAGACTCTCGGCTCAGGGAGCCCTTAGCTCAGGCTTCCTGGACTTGGAGTACTTTAGATCCCAGCCCCATTCAATGGTATCAAAGCTTTCCTGGATTAAGACCATCTGGATCGGCTGGAGCACCCAGCCCACCTGTGGTCACATGACATGCTGAGCAGGAAGCATGTCATATCCTGCAGGACTGGGAGGGAAGACGAGCACTGGATTCAGGGGAGTTTTTAAAGGAAACAAAAAGGTTAAAATAGTAGGACAGAATCAATGTTATTCCTGGGCCCATGGAGGCTAATGACTCTTGAGGATACGGTGAGGACGTTATTACCTTCAAGAGGATGGAGAAATCAGATGACCTCTGTGTCTCCACTGCTCCACTTTACTTCAAAACCTCTTGCTATAAAGTGAAGGCTCACCTGTCATATACAAAACAGAAAGAACTTGCTCGATCAGAGCTTGGTGTCCTGGTTGTCATATAATCTACTTCAGTTTCCGTCTGAGCGTTTGTGTCTACATGCCTAGAATTTTTTTATTTTAGTCGACTGAGATATGATTAAAACTAAACACCACTTTAATGAAAGGACTATGACCTAAACTACATTAAAATTAGTCCTTCCTTAAAATTTTCCTCCAGTTTTTAGTAATCGGCAAAGATATCAATAGATTGTGGTCAAAGTCTTAGTCATCAGATCTTAGTCAACTAAATTTTTTCAGTGATGAAAAGACTATAACTAAGTCTTTCACAAATATTATTAGTTGACTAAATTAATGGTAATGTGTAGTTGTGTCCAATGGTTGCTTGTCGTCAATAGTCCAGTTCTGAGTTGCGGAAGGCTAATTCATGGTCAAAAACCTCTTCCTGTGAGTAGTCCAAAGGTCCACCAAGCACCAATGTCACGTGGAGAGATGTTTGGTGATCTGTCCAACCACACCTTAATGGAAGGTTGACTTTCCAAAAAATACCCAAGAAACACCAACCTGAAGTCTACAAAGCTAAGAACACACTACCAGGATTGTATCATTTAGCTCAGTGGTTCCCAACTGTGGTCAGATTTGGTGTGCGGGGTAAGATTTGTTTTAGGGCTCGTCATAGCTGAAGGATTAAGATTACTCATAAGGCTGGGGTTTAGGTTAGTATTAGGGATAGGGATAAGATTTGGTTTAGGGTTCGTCATAGTTAAGGGTTAGAGTTACTCATAAAGCTGGGGTTTAGGTTAGTATTAGGGATAGGGGTAATATTTGGTTTAGGGTTCGTAAATAGCTGAAGGGTTTGGGTTACTCATAAGGCTAGGGCTTAGGTTAGTCTTAGGGATAGGGGTAAGATTTGGTTTAGGGTTCATCATCGCTGAAGGGTTAGGGTTACTTATAAGGCTAGGGTTTAGGTTAGTATTAGGGAAAGGGGTACGATTTGGTTTAGGATTCGTCATAGCTGAAGGGCTATGGTTACTCATAAGGCTAGGGTTTAGGTTAGTCTTAGGGATAGGGGTAAGATTTGGTTTAGGGTTCATCATAGCTGAAGGGTTAGGGTTACTTATAAGGCTAGGGTTTAGGTTAGTATTAGGGAAAGGGGTACAATTTGGTTTAGGATTCGTCATAGCTGAAGGGCTATGGTTACTCATAAGGCTAGGGTTTAGGTTAGTCTTAGGGATAGGGGTAAGATTTGGTTTAGGGTTCGTCATAGCTGAAGGGTTAGAGTTACTCATAAGGCTATTATTATTATTATTTATTAAGCGCCAACACATTCCGCAGCGCTGTACAAAAGATGCAAGTGGGTAAAGACAGGACAATTCTACAATAAATACAGGAGGCTGGTCAGTATTCCTGCCAGCAATACAGGACATGAGGGCCCTATTCCAGTGGGAATTTACAATCTCGAGGGGTGAAGGGGAATTAGAATCAGGAGGGGGGACTGCAGTGATGAGTTAATGCAGGGAGAGGTGAGGACCATTTTTGGGCAGGGATGCACCGGAATTTCAGCCACCGATAGATATCTGCCGATAATGGGGTTATCGATTTCGGCCCGAAAGCAAAACACCAGTCAAAAAGGTCAGCATAAAATTGCTGATCCCAGCTGACACTGAGCGAGCACTCTTTCAATGCTGCTTAGCTGGAGATAATTGTAATTGAAGAGAGGCAGGAGCTGCTACACATAAACTGCATGATCGACACTATCAGGGCAAGCAGTAATCTCTGGCCTCTCAGTGACAAGGAACAAGTGATTTATCACTGACCTCCTGCCAGAGGTGTCTGCTCGGAGGATAAGAGGGGGGGTTAATGTGGGAGCTTACATCCATGCCTCCAAAAAGTTAATGGAACATATAACCATTCACTTTGCAATGGTTTGTCTTTTCCTTTTCATCTTAAAGACCCCTTTATAATGAATGCTTAGTTTTTCTGCACTTTAAAAAAATAATAGATTAACAGGGTTATTCAAAGAGATCCGAATGGCTGCCGAAAGGTAACCGAACACTGAAAATCAGCGTTCGGTTACCTTTCTTGGCCATCCGGCTATTCAGAGAGCAGGCAATTCGCCAAATGTTGGCGAATTGCCTTCACATACGGTGCCTGTTCGAGGGCAGTGAAATCCCCATAGCTTCGGCTATTCAGAGAACAAAAACCAGAAGTGAAAAGTTGCCGAATTTCCCTGCCATTCGGTGGCTTCATGCAACAGATTTATTCAGGCGAATCCCATAGGCTTCAATGTTAAAAATCTTCAATATCTAATAAACCGTTTATTATAATATTCTGCAGTAAAAAGATTCTTTATGTTAGATTTTTTAGGATCTTTTAAGCATTTTTCGGGACTTTTTTGCTAAAATATTTTTGCTGATTTTTGTTTTTTTTAAACAGTTGTTCTTTTTTCTGTAACAGCCCTTTTTATTATCATTCCTTGGACCTCATATGTAAATTTCAGACATTTTCGCTCAGTAGTTGTTTCTTTGCAAACTGAGTTTCACTTTTCAAACATTCAAACAAATGTTTTTTTTTTTTCACTCCATTCGTCTGTGGTGTTGGGTTTTTCTGGTGGCTGCTCTGTGCTGTGATCGGCTCCTGCTCGGGTTTCTCTGGTGTGTTCGGAGGGGTTAATCCAGATGATTTTGCAGGTTTTCGACGTGCATTCGCCGGGTTTTGCAGGGAGTGTTCGGCAGGTTTGCGGCGGCTTTTCCCTGCAATTCGACGGCCCTGTGGTGCTTGCTGAATACACCGCAGGGTCGTTGAAATGGGATTGTCGAATCAAGCCGAATTTAAGCGAACGAAAAGTCACCGAACATGCGGTGGCTTTTCGATTCTCTGTGAATAACCCTGTAAGAGAAACAGACTGATGTTTAGGCTCCATCTGAGCCATTATAAATTATAGATATATATCTACTCATTTAAATTGTGGTGGAGGGCAAAAAAATTTGATTATAAGCCTCCACACAACAAATAATAAACTTTATAGTTGCAGAAGAAATTTACACAACCCAGCAATTCAGAGAACTCTGAATTGCTGGGATGTGTAAATGTCTTCTGCAACTATAAAATGTGTGTGTGTCCCCAAAAATTTTACACATGAATGTATGCACTAGATGCAAAATAACTCCACCAAAACAGGACAAAAATATCTTAAACATTTTAATGTGGATTAATTTCAATTTGTGATATTAATTTGATAAAGTCTAGTATTAATACAATTATACAAAAAAACTATCTTAAAATAAATTGTTGGGGGAAAAAAGTAATTTTCGGTTTCGTTCCAAAATTTTCATTTCGGAGCATCACTAATATATATATATATATATAAACACACCAGACAAATGTATACACCGTATGTGTGTATATAGTCATATATAGAAAGTCATTTTCGGTATCAGTTTCGGTTTTCGGCCAAGCTCATCGTGCATTTTAGGTATCGGTTTTGGTCCCAAATTTTTATTTCGGTGCATCCCTATTTTTGGGTCAGTCGGATGTCTTGTTACGGAGTCAGGTGGTAGGTTTCCCTAAACAGAAGGATCTTTAGGGAGCGTTTAAATGAAGGCAGATTTGGGGACAGTCTGATATTGCGAGCAAGCGCATTCCATAGGGTCGGCGCTGCACGAGAAAAGTCCTGCAATCTGGCATGCGTAGAGGTAATGATGGTGGGTGCCAGGCGCAGGTCATTGCTGGATCTTAGCGGGTGGGCTGGGGTGTATTTGGTGATTAGTGCGGACAGGTAGTGTGTAGCAGCGTTAGTGAGGACAGGTAGTGAGGGGCGGCGTTAGTGAGGACAGGTAGTGAGGGGCGGTGTTAGGACAGGTAGTGTGTAGCAGCGTTAGTGAGGACAGGTAGTGAGGGGCGGCGTTAGTGAGGACAGGTAGTGAGGGGCGGCGTTAGTGAGGACAGGTAGTGAGGGGCGGCGTTAGTGAGGACAGATAGTGAGGGGCGGCGTTAGTGAGGACAGGTAGTGAGGGGCGGCGTTGGTGAGGACAGATAGTGAGGGGCGGCGTTAGTGAGGACAGATAGTGAGGGGCGGTGTTAGTGAGGACAGATAGTGAGGGGCGGCGTTAGTGAGGACAGGTAGTGTGTAGCAGCGTTAGTGAGGACAGGTAGTGAGGGGCGGCGTTAGTGAGGACAGGTAGTGAGGGGCGGCGTTAGTGAGGACAGATAGTGAGGGGCGGCGTTAGTGAGGACAGGTAGTGAGGGGCGGCGTTAGTGAGGACAGGTAGTGTGTAGCAGCGTTAGTGAGGACAGGTAGTGCGGGGCGGTGTTAGTGAGGACAGGTAGTGAGGGGGCGTTAGTGAGGACAGGTAGTGTGTAGCAGCGTTAGTGAGGACAGGTAGTGAGGGGCGGCGTTAGTGAGGACAGATAGTGAGGGGGGCGTTAGTGAGGACAGGTAGTGAGGGGCGGCGTTAGTGAGGACAGGTAGTGTGTAGCAGCGTTAGTGAGGACAGGTAGTGCGGGGCGGTGTTAGTGAGGACAGGTAGTGAGGGGCGGCGTTAGTGAGGACAGGTAGTGAGGGGCGGCGTTAGTGAGGACAGATAGTGAGGGGCGGCGTTAGTGAGGACAGATAGTGAGGGGCGGTGTTAGTGAGGACAGATAGTGAGGGGCGGCGTTAGTGAGGACAGGTAGTGAGGGGCGGCGTTAGTGAGGACAGGTAGTGAGGGGCGGCGTTAGTGAGGACAGGTAGTGAGGGGCGGCGTTAGTGAGGACAGGTAGTGAGGGGCGGTGTTAGTGAGGACAGATAGTGAGGGGCGGCGTTAGTGAGGACAGGTAGTGAGGGGCGGCGTTAGTGAGGACAGGTAGTGAGGGGTGGCGTTAGTGAGAACAGGTAGTGAGGGGCGGTGTTAGTGAGGACAGGTAGTGAGGGGCGGCGTTAGTGAGGACAGGTAGTGAGGGGCGGCGTTAGTGAGGACAGGTAGTGAGGACAGGTAGTGAGGGGCAGCATTGGTGAGGACAGGTAGTGAGGGGCGGCGTTAGTGAGGACAGGTAGTGAGGGGCGGCGTTAGTGAGGACAGATAGTGAGGGGCGGCGTTAGTGAGGACAGATAGTGAGGTGCGGTGTTAGTGAGGACAGATAGTGAGGGGCGGCGGTAGTGAGGGGCGGCGTTAGTGAGGACAGGTAGTGAGGGGCGGCGGTAGTGAGGTGCGGCGTTAGTGAGGACAGGTAGTGAGGGGCGGCGGTAGTGAGGGGCGGCGTTAGTGAGGACAGGTAGTGTGTAGCAGCGTTAGTGAGGACAGGTAGTGCGGGGCGGTGTTAGTGAGGACAGGTAGTGAGGGGCGGCGTTAGTGAGGACAGGTAGTGTGTAGCAGCGTTAGTGAGGACAGGTAGTGCGGGGCGGTGTTAGTGAGGACAGGTAGTGAGGGGCGGCGTTAGTGAGGACAGGTAGTGAGGTGCGGCGTTAGTGAGGACAGGTAGTGAGGGGCGGCGTTAGTGAGGACAGATAGTGAGGGGCGGCGTTAGTGAGGACAGATAGTGAGGGGCGGTGTTAGTGAGGACAGATAGTGAGGAGCGGTGTTAGTGAGGACAGATAGTGAGGAGCGGTGTTAGTGAGGACAGGTAGTGAGGGGTGGTGTTAGTGAGGACAGATAGTGAGGGGCGGCGTTAGTGAGGACAGATAGTGAGGAGCGGTGTTAGTGAGGACAGGTAGTGAGGGGTGGTGTTAGTGAGGACAGATAGTGAGGGGCGGTGTTAGTGAGGACAGGTAGTGAGGGGCGGTGTTAGTGAGGACAGATAGTGAGGAGCGGTGTTAGTGAGGACAGGTAGTGAGGGGTGGTGTTAGTGAGGACAGATAGTGAGGGGCGGTGTTAGTGAGGACAGGTAGTGAGGGGCGGTGTTAGTGAGGACAGATAGTGAGGGGCGGCGTTAGTGAGGACAGGTAGTGAGGGGCGGCGTTAGTGAGGACAGGTAGTGAGGGGCGGCGTTAGTGAGGACAGGTAGTGAGGAGCGGCGTTAGTGAGGACAGGTAGCAAGGGGTGGTGTTACTGAGGGCTTTGTAGGTCAGAGTGAGTAGTTTGAATTTGATTCTGCTGTGGATGGGGAGCCAGTGCAGGGATTTGCAGAGAGGAGCGGCAGAGACAGAGCGACGGGTGAGATGGATAAGCCGGGCTGATGTGTTTAAGATGGACTGCAGGGGGGAGAGGCGGGAGATAGGAAGGCCAATCAGGAGGTTGTTGCAGTAGTCCAGGCGGGAGATAACAAGAGAGTGGATAATTTGCATGGCTAGGGTTTAGGTTAGTCTTAGGGATAGGGGTAAGATTTGGTTTAGGGTTTGTCATAGCTGAAGGGTTAGAGTTACTCATAAGGATAGGGTTTAGATTAGTTTTAGTCTTAGATCAGGCATCTCAAACTCTAGCCCCCCAGATGTTTCTGAACTACAAGTCCCCCGATTATCTGGCTATTTATTGCATTCAAATAATTCTGGAAATTGTAGGTAATAAACATTTGGGGGGGGGCAGAGTTTGAGATCCCTGGGTTAGATATAAGATAAATCATAGAGTTATGGTTTGGGTTAGTATTAGGGTAGTTTTTATTTAAAATTATAATTCCGTAGCTATTTTTTATTTGCATTGTAGTTTTTCTGAAGATACTTACGGTAGTGTAATTCTTCTTATACTAATGTCATTTTTTCCCCCCTACTCTAGATGTGAGGTCAGACTGTGTCAATTTTAGATCATATTTGCACCGATTTTTATGTTTAGGTTGAGTTGATTTTTGACTCTTTTTGACTTTGTCAGCCATCTTTTTATATCCGGGGACTTACTGTTTGCTTGATTTTACCATGAAATAGTTTCTCTTGACTATTGATGAAAGCGCAAAGCCTCCCTCCCCTTACATCCCCGAAAGGATTGAAATCCACCCTCCTAAAAAGATGTTATAAATCACTTCTCTTGGTTCACCTAATACACAAAAGTCTGGGTATATAATCCTCATTGTGTCTTTATACAAGACATGAAGACAGAGTACATTGTTCAGATTCCAGGAAGAGACATCATGACACCTACCTATCACCTCCACTCACACACACTTTCCAGGTCAATTCTGAATAATTTTGCTGTCTGAAAAAAATGACACTCTTTGTGCAATATTAACCTTAACCCTAATAAAATCAGAAACAGTAACTCTAACCCAAACAGTAACCCTAATCCTAACATAAATAGAACCAGTAACCCGAATCCTAGCACAAACAAAACCAGTATTCCAAACAGCAACCCTAATGATAACATAAAAAGAACCACTAAATCTAACAGTAACCCTAATTATAGTAGAAACAAAACCAGGATCCCCAACAGTAACCCTAATCCTAAAATAAACAGAATCACTAAACCTAACAGTAACCCTCACCCTAACATAAACAGAAGCACTAAAGCTTACAGTAACCCTAATCCTAAAATAAACAGAATCACTAAGCCTAACAGTAACCCTCACCCTAACATAAACAGAAGCACTAAAGCTAACAGTAACCCTAATCCTAAAATAAACAGAACTACTAATCTTAACAGTAACCCAAACATAAACAGAACCATTAAACCTAACAGTAACCCTAATCCTAACACAAACAGAACCAGTAACCCTAACAGTAACCCTAATCCTAACACAAACAGAACCAGTAACCCTAACAGTAACCCTAATCCTAACACAAACAGAACCAGTAACCTGAACAGTAACCCTAATCATAGCACAAACAAAACCAGGATCCCTAACAGTAACCCCCTAACAGCAACCCTAATCCTAACATAAACAGAACCAGTAACCCTAACAGTAACCCTAATCCAAGTACAAACAAAACCAGTATCCCTAACAGTATCCCTAATCCTAACATAAACAGAACCACTAAGCCTAACAGTAACCCTGATCCTAAAATAAATAGAACCAGTAACCCTAATCCTAGCACAAACAAAACCAGTATTCCAAACAGCAAACCTAATCCTAACATAAAAAGAACCACTAAATCTAACAGTAACCCTAATTATAGAACAAACAAAACCAGGATCCCCAACAGTAACCCTAATCCTAAAATAAACAGAATCACTAAGCCTAACAGTAACCCTCACCCTAACATAAACAGAAGCACTAAAGCTAACAGTAACCCTAATCCTAAAATAAACAGAACTACTAATCTTAACAGTAACCCAAACATAAACAGAACCATTAAACCTAACAGTAACCATAATCCTAACACAAACAGAACCAGTAACCCTAACAGTAATCCTAACACAAACAGAACCAGTAACCCTAAAAGTAACCCTAATCCTAGCACAAACAAAACCAGTAACCCTAACCGTATCCCTAATCCTAACATAAACAGAACCACTAAACCTAACAGGAACCCTAATCCTAACACAAACAGAACCAGTAACCTGAACAGTAACCCTAATCCTAGCACAAACAAAACCAGGATCCCTAACAGTAACCCCCTAACAGCAACCCTAATCCTTTTTTTTTTTTTTATAATTCTTTATTTTCCATTTTTCAAAGACAAAAAGGGCATCTTATCACAAAACCACAATGTTAGAGATTGCTACTGGTTAGCCCTGAGGAGCCCCTGCCAAAGGACCGCAGGGGGTAGACCCCGAGGAGGGGGTAAAAGAAGAAATTAGAAAAAAGATCAAAGAAACACAAACATGGAGGAAAAAGAGAGAGGAAGAGACCTCATAGGGAGGGGAGGAGGGGAAGGGAATAGGGTGCCGCCCCAAAGGAGTACATAACCCAGGTATCATAACCCGCCAGAAAAACAAGCAGTCCAGCTCTTAACCCACATCAAACTCCAGCCAGGGTCCCAAATCTTACTATGTTGGGGCATGGTGTCATGTACAAGAGCCGATAAACGATCCATGTCCATATTATCTCTGATCCGAAGATACACCTGCGCCATAGACGGAAGGGACACAGATCTCCAGCCTTGGGCCACCGCTCTTCTAGCCGCCAAGACCATTTTATGCAACAGCTTATTCTCCGGTCTCGATAGGGCGTCCTGGGTGCGGTGAAGAAGGAATGTCCATGGGTCGAGAGCCACTCCACACTGTAGGACCTCTTGGATGAGAGCATGAATTTGAAGCCAGAAGCGTCGGATCAGGGGGCATGTCCACCACATGTGGTAGAACGAGCCCTTAGTGCCGCAACCTCTCCAACATAAGTCAGAGGAAGACCCGTCCATGTGAGAAAGTTGTGAGGGGGTAACATACCAGCGAAACAGCATCTTGTAAGCCTGTTCCTGATGGGCCACATTGATGGAGCAGTGTGCCACATTGTCCCAAATATCCTCCCATTCTTCACTGGGCAGGGCATCCCCCACATCTCGCTCCCAGCGTGCAACATAAGTTGGGTCCCCCCAGATTGGAGAGCCTGAACAGAGGGAGACATAAAGCGAGGATATCATTGATTTCGTGATGCGAGCGTCATTACAGCGAGCCTCAAACGCCGTCAAGGAAGACGTGGCAGCTGTACGGACTTCAGGCGTCCGCGCATAGTCCATGATCTGCAGGTAGCGAAAGAAGTCCGCTGGTCCCACCGGACCTCTCTGTCGGATGTTCTCAAACTGAAGTGGTGCCCCCGCTGAGTAAAGGTGGTGGAGCCTCTGAAGGCCCAAGTCCTCCAGATTTGCAAAAGGGCGAGGGCATAGGCCCGGTTGAAACTTTCGGTTGCGGAGAAAAGGCATCATAGCTGAGTGTTCTTTGGCTAAAGTGAAGCGACGGTTCACGGTGTCCCAAATTTGGAGAGAGTTAATGGTGGCAGTGCAGGTGGAGCGAAGGATTGGACGATAGGTTTTGGGAAGCCAAAAATAGAATTGCGGCAAGTCAGGAGCAAAGAGATGCGAGTCTAAGCGCGCCAGTGCGACTCTAAGTCCAACGGTGCGTACCAGGTGGTGCATGAAAGGTAACAAACTGTGCTAGTTGGGCAGCATGATAATATTGTAACAAACTCGGAACTCCCAAGCCTCCCACCACCCTCGGTCTATGTAACACTCTTCTAGCCACCCTATGTCGTTTATTATGCCAGATGAACCGGTCCACAT
Organism: Leptobrachium leishanense; assembly: GCA_009667805.1. Lineage (NCBI taxonomy): Eukaryota > Metazoa > Chordata > Amphibia > Anura > Megophryidae > Leptobrachium > Leptobrachium leishanense. The sequence goes on along the minus strand of RXON01001103.1, from coordinate 50,302 downwards.
GGGACTGTAGATGCGCCAACGAGGCTGGAGGGACAGGCACCGGGAGGGTTTGGAACAAGTACAGGATTCGGGGGAGTAGATTCATTTTTACGCTAGCAATGCGACCCACCCAGGAGACATTAAAGGCATCCCAAGTGTCCATATCAGCTATAAGACGTTGTATGATAGTTGGATCAGTACATCGTAGTTAGCTCTAATCATTGCTTCGGGATCACTGGTCAGCTTCACTCCCAGATACGTGAGAGAGGAGGTGGAGAAGTGAAATCCCGTGAGGAGACGCAACCGGTCGACCTCCGGTTTCGGTATGCCTATCGGCAACGCGCGAGATTTATCTATATTGATCTTAAACCCGGAAATATCCGAGAAATCCCGAAGAAGGGAGAGCAAATGGGGCACAGAATGGACCGGGTCCGTGATGGTCAGGAGAAGGTCGTCCGCATATGCTGACACCAGGAATTCCTCCCCCCAATCTGTAAACCCGTGATAGACGTGGAGGACCGTAATTTATCCAGCAGGGGCTCAAGGGCTAGAGCGAAGAGCATGGGTGACAGGGGGCAACCCTGTCGCGTTCCATTACCTATGGGGAAAGATTCCGGGGAGGCCCCCGTGGTGTTGTGTATTATTTTCGTAAGGGGAATTATACAGGACCCGGATAGCAGCGCAAAAGCCAGGGGGAAATCCCCAGTGCTCCAGTAGGTGAAATAAGTAAGGCCAGCCCACCCTATCGAACGCCTTCTCCGCATCCAAGGAGAGGAGCAGAGAAGGCGTCCCCGTTGCGCGAGCTCTCTCGATCAGGACCACATTTCTCCTTGTATTTTCGTATGCCTGTCTCGTGGGAATGAACCCGACCTGGTCCGGATGAATAATGGAGGGGAGGAGTGCTCCTAGTCTGTTGGCCAGGATTTTCGTAAATATCTTATAATCAACATTCAGTAAAGAGATCGGTCTATTATTGTGGGGAAGGAAGGATCTTTGCCCTCTTTAGGAATCAATATCACATCAGAGCGGAGGAAATCCGGAGGCACCGATCGTCCCTCCAGAATTCCATTATATAGTTTAACTAGATATTTGCTCAAGTGAGGAGAGAATTTTTTATAATAAAAGGCCGTAAACCCGTCCGGGCCCGGGGCCTTATGGGGTTTCATTTGTTTAATCACTGAAGCCACCTCGGCTTCTGAGACTTCTGACCCCAACCCCTCCAGCAAGAGGGGGGGAGCTCCGGGCCTTTCCACGTGGCCAGGAATTCCTGCACCTCCCGCACATGTTCCGGATTGCGGAGGGAGTGATCCGGGGAGTGGTTATATAATTTCTTAAAGTACGCAGTAAAAATCTGGTTTACCTCGCTGGGGATAGTAGTGATCGAACCCTGGGACGTATGGGCCGAGGTCACCAGTTTAGATCTAGTTTGGTTCCTCAATTTGCGCGCTAACATAGTATGCGCCTTGTTAGAATATTCATAAAAGGTCCGCCTGGTCCAGGCTAAGGACCGGGCCACATCCGTCAGTAAGGCTGACCGGAGCTCCCGACGTACAGTTGTCAGGGCATCAAAATCAGCCTGAGAGTGAGAGGATTTGTGCGCTGCTTCCCGGTCAGCTAGCCTCTCCTGAAGTTCCACCAGCAGACTCATCCTCTCCCTCTTCAGCCTGCTACCAATCTGAATCAGGTGACCTCGTATGACCGCCTTATGGGCCAGCCACAAGGAGTCAGGACCTATATCGTCTAGGTCATTCTCCTCAAAGTACCTGTTCAGGTGGGCAGACACTTCTTCCAGCACTGCAGCCGATTGTAAGATGGAAGAGTTGAGGCGCCAGGACCAACCCGATCGAGTACCCGGCAGTTTCACCCATACAGAGACGGGCGCATGGTCAGACCAACTAATGGAGCCTATCGCCGAGCGGGTAGTTAATGGGATCGTTCTGGTTGGCAATAAGAACAGGTCTATCCTTGAGTATGAGGAGTGGGGATGAGAATAAAAGGAGAAATCGTGGTCTCCTGGGTGATGGAGTCGCCAAATGTCGAGAAGCTGCGCGTCATGGATGAACCGAGCTAGCATCGCATCCTGAGGAGACGCCGTAAGTCTGGCACCTAACGCCCCTGATTTCCTGTCAATTGCTGGTGCTGGGGCCGCGTTAAAGTCCCCCCCATGACCAGAAAGGAGCCTTCCGTCAGCTGCAGGAGCGTCGTAAGATGGGCCCAGAAAGAATCTTCCGGGGTGTTGGGGGCATAAACATTCAACAAAGAGATAGCCACATTATTAATTGTCCCCCGGATTAGGATATACCTGCCCTCATCATCTCTATCCACATGTTGAACCGTCATCTGGCATGCTTTATGTAGTAAAATCGCAACCCCCCGGCGTTTCTCGGTGCTGGAAGCGAAAAAGGAGCGTGGGAAGGTGCGGTCTGTGAGACTGAACTGGCGTGCCCGGGCAAAATGCGTTTCCTGCAGGAATGCTATCTGACATTGTGCGCGTTTTAATTCTCGGAGGACCAATCTCCTCTTCGTAGGGGAATTTAGTCCCTTAACATTCTGGGACAAAATATGGCATTCCGGAATCATGGGCGAGTGGAGGGCACGATGCACGACAGGCAGATCAGGCAGGGCAGGGGAACAGGAGACAGCACCCCTGAGGACCCCAATGGGGGAGAGACAGAGGACCAAGGGTAAAGACTGGGAGGTGAGGGAGGTGAGGAAAAGATGAGAGAGGAAAAGAAGACACATAAAGAAAAAAGAAAAAAGGAGAGAAAAAAACTTCCGGACTTATCCATTGCCAGAACGACCATGGGGATGGTCAGAAAGGAGACGCGACCCTGGTTGAAGACCAGTAGGATCGCAGAACGGACGTCACCGAGCAAGTAACGGAGCATGAAAAAACTATCTAAAAACAGCATTACAATACTTTACAATAACGACAGTATCCCCACCATTATCATGAACATTAACAGCCGAACATTACAGGGTTATATATCACTTGGGGAACATTTACAACTCAGCTAATGCAACCACCTGATACCATGTGGGCAAGTAAACAAAAAGAGAAAAAACAATATCACCACCGAGGTTTCCCCTTCATCTCAGCCGGGATCCCTGTCCCCCTCCTCTCGAATCCGGGAGGGCACCTTCTCCCAGCGCGGTGTAAGCTGAGGTGCCGGGGAGGGGGACGAGAGCAGGTTACCCGCGTCCGGTAAAGGGGGGCAATCCAGGCGGGTGAAGAATTGCTGCGGGTCTGACTGTAGGGTGAGAGTAGAGGTTTTACCACCAGCGAAGGCCAAGGGCTTGAACGGGAAGCCCCAGGCATAGCGGATGTTATGACGGCCCAGGTGGGCTGTGATGGGGCGCCAGGCCCTTCGACGCTGCAAGGTCTCCGGTGCCAGGTCTTGAAACAGAGCGAGCTTCACATCTTCATACACCAGGTCCACGTCCCTGCTTTTACGCATGACTTCCTCCTTAACTGTGTAATAATGAAGGCGGAATATGACATCACGAGGCTGTTGGGAGTCAGCCCGGGGAGCTCTCAGGGCTCTGTGAATCCTGTCCATGAGTAACCTCGCCGGGGGCACCTCTGGTACCAAGCGTTTGAGAAGGCCCAGCACCGTCTCGTGTAGCTCCCGTGTTTGTACAGATTCGGGCAATCCCCGCAGGCGGATGTTGTTGCGGCGGGATCTATTGGCGACATCCTCTAGAGCAAGTTCCATACGGTCCATGCGGTGAGATAACGTGTCAGTAGTGCGCGCCAGCGCATTGTGAGCCGCCACGAGGTCCCCCGTGCCTTCCTCCAATTCTCCAATGCGTAGGCCAAGGCCCCCACTTCAGCACGTACCTCCGTGGCTATTTTAGCAATGTCCATCGCCAGACTCGCTTGCATGTCCCCCATCCTGGCCAGAATCTGCGATATATCAGCTCTAGACGCTGGTTGGGACCCTCCGGGACCGAGTCTATCCCTGTGTCCTCGCCGCGGATCCGGCCGCCATCTTGGCTGTCATCCAGGCCGCGTCGCTGGAAAATTGGCGCCACTACAGGGGTCGGTGGATCCGTTTTTTTGCCCCCTCGGGTGGTTCCCGGCATGTTCCCGGTAAGGGGGAATCGAAATGGTGGGTCAAATTGATCTGTGTGCTGCTGCTATGCTCCGTTTTGACGGCTAGGTGCAGGAGCTCCTACACCATGCGTCCGGCTCGGTCGGCGTCCAGACTCCGCCCCAGCAACCCTAATCCTAACATAAACAGAACCAGTAACCCGAACAGTAACCCTAATACAAGCACAAACAAAACCAGTATCCCTAACCGTATCCCTAATCCTAACATAAACAGAACCACTAAACCTAACAGTAACCCTGATCCTAAAATAAAAAGAACCAGTAAACCTAACAGTAACCCTAATCCTAGCACAAACAGAACCATTAAGTCTATCAGTAACCTTAACCTTAATACCCTAATCCTAACACAAACAGAACCAATAAACCTAACAGTAACCTAACCCTAATCCTAGCCCTAACGTATGCAGAAACAGTAACTGTAACCCTAACAGTAACCCTAATCCTAACAGAAACATAACCAGTAATTTAATATTAACCCCACTCTAGAAATAACCCTATAGCATGCAGAACAGTAATCAGATCCCTGACAATAACAATAATGCAGAAACTGAACCAGTAAGCCTAACAGTAACCAAAACTCTAGATGTAAGCCTAGACCCAAGCCTAGCCCTAACCCTAATATATGTAGAAACAGTAACTGGAACACTAACAGTAACCCTAATCCTAACAGAAACAGAACCAGTAAGCTGAACAGTAACCATAACTCGAGATGTAAGCCTAGACCCAAGCCTAGCCCTAAACCTATCACCCTGCTCTTGATATACAGATATCATAATGTTTGCATTCTCCCTGCTCCTAATATACAGATACCATGATGTATACATTCCCCTGCTCCTAATATACAGATATCATAATGTATGCATTCTCCTTGCTCCTAATAAGCAGATATCATAATGTATGCAATCCCCCTGCTTCTAATATACAGATTTCATAATGTATGTATTCTCCCTGTACCTAATATACAGATATCATAATGTATGCATTCTCCCTGCTCCTAATATACAGATATCATAATGTATGTCCTTGCACCTAATATACAGATTAGGGATGAGCTGTTCGAGTTCGGACGGTTCGGAGTTCGACCCGAACTTTGGCAGTTCGAAAGTTCGCGAACTTCAAACTCTTTGGGTGTGTTCGGTTCGAGTTGGAAAAAAATGAAATTTTGAAAAAAGTATAGAAAATGCTTAAAAAATACAAAAAATCTAGAATAAAGAGACTCTTTACTGCAGAATATTACAAGCAACGGTTTATTAGATATGAATTAAAAACTAATGTGTACGTGGAAGATTATCAACTCTAAGGCTGGGGTCAGACCAGCGCACTTTTAACGTGCGTTCGCCACATAATCACGGCCACACTAGCAGCAGATGAAGGCAATGACGGCCAATATACGATGTACGGCCCACAAAAGTCCGGCCGTGCAACGCAAGTGGAATTTGAACGCATTTTTTTGAGAACGCTGAACCGCTAGTACTGACGTACTGAGTGCGCAGCTGCGGCATAGCGGTGTGTTTGCGTGATTAGGAGATGTCAGACGCTGCTAATGTCCAGCCTACATAATGTCCAGACACAAAAAGAGTTTTATTGACAATCCATACAAAATCACGCCCGAAAATGCGCGTCGTCTGACCGTTTTTGCGCATTCCGTGAAAAAATACGTCAATGCGTTCAGACGCACTTTTTCACGTTCGCGGGGAAAAATGCTTTCATCTGACCCTAGCCTAAATGACCTCTGTTCACAAACAGGCATAACACCAGGTGTTTTTAGTCTGGTAATCAATTTGATACATTGTACACTATACTGAGGGGGTGGGGTGGTGTCTGCTTCTGATTGAGATTTGAGAATTAATTTCCCTCCTAAAACATCCTAATATGCTGCATTTAACCCTTTCGCTGCTGAGGCTTTTCACACCTCTGTGCTGAGGTCATTTTTACCGCTTTCGCTCATCATGTTTAACCGCATTTTGTAGCCATATTTTGAAATATGACCCAGACATATTATATATCGTTCTTTCCAGCAGACTTGGCAGATTCATAATATGTCATTATTATATGTATACGTTATGTCATGTCTGTATATTATAACAAAAAATGCAATAAAATTTGAATTTTCAATAATTTATTATGTGTAAAGTGTTTTTTTTCACATTTTAACATGCAATCGTTTGCGGTTATATTTTGTATGGGGTGCGCTTGTTAAAAAAAATTGAAATGGGGTCTCGTTACAATTTTTTTGGGGAAAATTTTGCTTTTTTTAACAAACGCACCGCATACAAAAATCATTAGTGCAGCATTATTGTTCACATTATAATTGAAATGGGAACAATATTGCTGGATTAACAAAACAGAAACAAAAACAAAAAACTTGTTAATTTTTTTTAGAATTTTTTTTTAAAATATTATATATTTTTTTTTTAAAAAAAAAACATTTTCATGCTCATGCCGATCCAACGATATCAAACATTAACCCCTAGCTGCCACGGATCGGGAGATAGGGGTTTCATTGGAACCCCCTATCTCCACCATTGGTGGCAGCTAGGGGTTAACTCCAGGACTGGCGTCATCGTGCTATGCACGATGACGCCAGTCCTCAGGGGGAGTTCCTGGAGTTCCAGGGGAGCTCCAGGAGAGGATCACGATCCGGCGCTTTTCAGCGCCGATTCGTGATCCAGCTCCCCAGGGGTTAATCACAGCCACCGTTTGGAAGGGCAGGCTGTGCCCTTCCAAACGGTGCCTGGATTAACCCTCCGCCCCCCGGCGATCGGGAGGCAGAGAGGTCCAAAGGACCCCCCCTCCCTTTCAGGCGCTTCCTCCGCACATGCGGGGGGGGCGCCTGAATTAGATGTCATCGCGCCGCCGCGATGACATCGAATTGCTCCGCCGGGGCCCAGGAGTGCTGGGCTGACATCCAAGATGTCAGCCCGCACGGGGGGGGGCGCAGCAATCCACCGGAATCCGGCGGATTGCTGCCTCCTGTGCACAGGAGAACCACTTGGCTGGACGCGCTGAGCGCATCCATAGCAGCCAAGTGATTAACTGGTGTTTGAAAAAATTTAAAAATAACATCTAAAGCAATGTTATTTTTCACCTCGGGATGGAATCCAGACGCACCCTTCACCTTTCCAGCCTGGTGTTTAAGAGCATCTCTGGGAAGCTGCCACCCTACCTGAATAGACTGCTTCCCCCAGCAGCTCCCTCATCCTATAACCTCCGATCCAGGACCAGCACCTTACTTGCTATACCACAATACAAAAAGACAGTGGCTCGGTCCTCATTTTCCTACAGAGCACCACAATTATGGAATAACCTCCCAGACACCATCAAATCTTCCCCCAGTCTTAAGTCACTCAAAAGCTCCTTACTAACATACCTCAATACAAAATGCACCTGTAAACATGTAACCTAGTGACTATATTTCCTACATATTTTTCTGTTAATCTGTATATTTGTGTTGTTTTTTTAATATCTTGCATTGTATTACTTTGTATTTCTGTAACTGTAACACTTCAATTTTCTTGAAACAAGGACATACTTGAAAACGAGAGAAATCTCAATGTATCCTTCCTGGTAAAATCCTTTATAAATAAATAAATAAATAAATAAACATTCACAGGGTTATTCAGAGAGCGGTGAAAAGCAGGAGAATAACTGGAGAAGTGAAAATTCTAGGTCAAAATAGCCAAACCAGAAAAATTCTCCCATTTAACTCACTTTCCAAATTGGCTATTTGGTCTAGATTGTTCTCTTCTCCTGCCAGTTCTCCTGGCTTTCACCTCTCTCTCTGGGTTGTTCAGAGAAAGGTGAAACTCAGGAGAATGACTGAAGAGAAAATTCTAGGTCAAAATAGCCGAACCAGAAAAATTCTCCCATTTTTCTCACTTTCCAAATCGGCTATTTGGTCTAGAATTTTCCATTCTCCAGTCATTCTCCTGCTTTTCACCGACAAAAAATCTGTAAACTTTTTCTGCGTGTCCGAAAATGTCTCCTCTTTTCATACAGACTGCCGCCCCAAGCAGTTGTTTATGGATAGATTAAAGGAAAAGCATTTACCGTCATTTGAAATGTCATTGTTTGGTTCTTACATATTTCTATACATCCTAGAAATCCGCCACTTCACGGGCAGGTTATGGGGCCCTCCTAGGCACGATATTTGAAGGAATTTTTCGTTTTTATTTTTAACCCTTATTTCATGGAAAACTCACTGTCCCTTTAAAAACGTTTTTTTTTTTACTTTTTGTCCTTGTTTCCGGTCCCCCAGGGCACTACCCGGACCCCCATACACCTTTTATGGCAAATATCTAGCATATATGCCCTCTTGGAGGGCACTCTAAAAACCGAATTTTCAGCCCCATTGACTTGTAATGAGTTCGAGTTCGGGTTCGGGTTCAGATCCGAACATTTGGAAAGTTCGGGTTCGGCTCCGAACCGAACTTGGGGAGTGTTCGGCTCATCCCTAATACAGATATCATAATGTATGCATTTTCCCTGCTCCTAATATACAGATATCATAATGCATGCATTCTCCCTGCTCCTAATATACAGATATCATAATGTATGCATTCTCCCTGCACCTAATATACAGATATCATAATGTATGCATTCTCCCTGCTCCTAATATACAGATATCATAATGTATACATTCTCCCTGCTCCTAATATACAGATATCATAATGTATGCATTCTCCCTGCTCCTAATATACAGATATCATAATGTATACATTCTCCCTGCTCCTAATATACAGATATCATAATGTATGCATTCTCCCTGCTCCTAATATACAGATATCATAATGTATGCATTCTCCCTGCTTCTAATATACAGATATCATAATGTATGCATTCTCCCTGCTCCTAATATACAGATATCATAATGTATGCATTCTCCCTGCTCCTAATATACAGATATCATAATGTATGCATTCTCCCTGCTCCTAATATACAGATATCATAATGTATACATTCTCCCTGCTCCTAATATACAGATATCATAATGTATGCATTCTCCCTGCTCCTAATATACAGATATCATAATGTATACATTCTCCCTGCTCCTAATATACAGATATCATAATGTATGCATTCTCCCTGCTTCTAATATACAGATATCATAATGTATGCATTCTCCCTGCTCCTAATATACAGATATCATAATGTATGCATTCTCCCTGCTCCTAATATACAGATATCATAATGTATGCATTCTCCCTGCTCCTAATATACAGATATCATAATGTATGCATTCTCCCTGCTCCTTATATACAGATATCATAATGTATGCATTCTCCCTGCACCTAATATACAGATATCAAAATGTATGCATTCTCCCTGCTCCTAATATACAGATATCATAATGTATGCATTTTCCCTGCTCCTAATATACAGATATCATAATGTATGCATTCTCCCTGCACCTAATATACAGATATCATAATGTATGCATTTTCCCTGCTCCTAATATACAGATATCATAATGTATGCATTCTCCCTGCTCCTAATATACAGATATCATAATGTATGCATTCTCCCTGCTCCTAATATACAGATATCATAATGTATACATTCTCCCTGCTCCTAATATACAGATATCATAATGTATGCATTCTCCCTGCTCCTAATATACAGATATCATAATGTATGAATTCTCCCTGCACCTAATATACAGATATCAAAATGTATGCATTCTCCCTGCACCTAATATACAGATATCATAATGTATGCATTTTCCCTGCACCTAATATACAGATATCATAATGTATGCATTTTCCCTGCTCCTAATATACAGATATCATAATGTATGCATTCTCCCTGCACCTAATATACAGATATCATAATGTATGCATTTTCCCTGCACCTAATATACAGATATCATAATGTATGCATTTTCCCTGCTCCTAATATACAGATATCATAATGTATGCATTTTCCCTGCTCCTAATATACAGATATCATAATGTATGGATTCTCCCTGCTCCTAATATACAGATATCATAATGTATGGATTCTCCCTGCTCCTAATATACAGATATCATAATGTATGCATTTTCCCTGCTCCTAATATACAGATATCATAATGTATGCATTCTCCCTGCACCTAATATACAGATATCATAATGTATGCATTCTCCCTGCTCCTAATATACAGATATCATAATGTATGCATTCTCCCTGCTCCTAATATACAGATATATCATAATGTATGCATTTTCCCTGCTCCTAATATACAGATATCATAATGTATGCATTCTCCCTGCACCTAATATACAGATATCATAATGTATGCATTCTCCCTGCTCCTAATATACAGATATCATAATGTATGCATTCTCCCTGCTCCTAATATACAGATATCATAATGTATGCATTCTCCCTGCACCTAATATACAGATATCATAATGTATGCATTCTCCCTGCTCCTAATATACAGATATCATAATGTATGCATTCTCCCTGCTCCTAATATACAGATATCATAATGTATGCATTCTCCTTGCTCCTAATATACAGATATCATAATGTATGCATTTTCCCTGCACCTAATATACAGATATCATAATGTATGCATTCTCCCTGCTCCTAATATACAGATATCATAATGTATGCATTCTCCCTGCTCCTAATATACAGATATCATAATGTATGCATTCTCCCTGCAGCTAATATACAGATATCAAAAGGTATGCATTCTCCCTGCTCCTAATATACAGATATCAAAAGGTATGCATTCTCCCTGCTCCTAATATACAGATATCATAATGTATGCATTCTCCCTGCTCCTAATATACAGATATCATAATGTATACATTCTCCCTGCTCCTGATATACAGATATCATAATGTATGCATTCTCTCTGCTCCTAATATACAGATATCATAATGTATGCATTCTCCCTGCACCTAATATACAGATATCATAATGTATGCATTCTCCCTGCTCCTAATATACAGATATCATAATGTATGAATTCTCTCTGCTCCTAATATACAGATATCATAATGTATGCATTCTCTCTGCTCCTAATATACAGATATCATAATGTATGCATTCTCCCTGCAGCTAATATACAGATATCATAATGTATGCATTCTCTCTGCTCCTAATATACAGATATCAAAAGGTATGCATTCTCTCTGCTCCTAATATACAGATATCATAATGTATGCATTCTCCCTGCTCCTAATATACAGATATCATAATGTATGCATTCTCTCTGCTCCTAATATACAGATATCATAATGTATGCATTCTCCCTGCTCCTAATATACAGATATCATAATGTATGCATTCTCCTTGCTCCTAATATACAGATATCATAATGTATGCATTCTCCCTGCACCTAATATACAGATATCATAATGTATGCATTCTCCCTGCTCCTAATATACAGATATCATAATGTATGCATTCTCCCTGCTCCTAATATACAGATATCATAATGTATGCATTCTCCCTGCACCTAATATACAGATATCATAATGTATGCATTCTCCCTGCTCCTAATATACAGATATCATAATGTATGCATTCTCCCTGCTCCTAATATACAGATATCATAATGTATGCATTTTCCCTGCTCCTAATATACAGATATCATAATGTATGCATTCTCCCTGCACCTAATATACAGATATCATAATGTATGCATTCTCCCTGCTCCTAATATACAGATATCATAATGTATGCATTCTCCCTGCACCTAATATACAGATATCATAATGTATGCATTCTCCCTGCACCTAATATACAGATATCATAATGAATGCATTCTCCCTGCTCCTAATATACAGATATCATAATGTATGCATTCTCCCTGCACCTAATATACAGATATCATAATGTATACATTCTCCCTGCTCCTAATATACAGATATCATAATGTATGCATTCTCTCTGCTCCTAATATACAGATATCATAATGTATGCATTCTCCCTGCTCCTAATATACAGATATCAAAATGTATGCATTCTCCCTGCTCCTAATATACAGATATCATAATGTATGGATTCTCCCTGCTCCTAATATACAGATATCATAATGTATGCATTCTCCCTGCACCTAATATACAGATATCACAATGTATGCATTCTCCCTGCACCTAATATACAGATATCATAATGTATGCATTCTCCCTGCTCCTAATATACAGATATCACAATGTATGCATTCTCTCTGCACCTAATATACAGATATCATAATGTATGCATTCTCCCTGCTACTAATATACAGATATCATAATGTATGCATTCTCCCTGCTTCTAATATACAGATATCATAATGTATGCATTCTCCTTGCTCCTAATATACAGATATCATAATGTATGCATTCTCCCTGCTCCTAATATACAGATATCATAATGTATGGATTCTCCCTGCTCCTAATATACAGATATCATAATGTATGCATTCTCCCTGCACCTAATATACAGATATCATAATGTATGCATTCTCCCTGCTCCTAATATACAGATATCACAATGTATGCATTCTCTCTGCACCTAATATACAGATATCATAATGTATGCATTCTCCCTGCTACTAATATACAGATATCATAATGTATGCATTCTCCCTGCTTCTAATATACAGATATCATAATGTATGCATTCTCCTTGCTCCTAATATACAGATATCATAATGTATGCATTCTCCCTGCTTCTAATATACAGATATCATAATGTATGCATTCTCCCTGCACCTAATATACAGATATCATAATGTATGCATTCTCCCTGCTTCTAATATACAGATATCATAATGTATGCATTCTCTCTGCTTCTAATATACAGATATCATAATGTATGCATTCTCCCTGCACCTAATATACAGATATCATAATGTATGCATTCTCCCTGCACCTAATATACAGATATCATAATGTATGCATTCTCCCTGCTTCTAATATACAGATATCATAATGTATGCATTCTCCTTGCTCCTAATATACAGATATCATAATGTATGCATTCTCCCTGCTTCTAATATACAGATATCATAATGTATGCATTCTCCTGCACCTAATATACAGATATCATAATGTATGCATTCTCCCTGCTTCTAATATACAGATATCATAATGTATGCATTCTCTCTGCACCTAATATACAGATATCATAATGTATGCATTCTCTCTGCTCCTAATATACAGATATCATAATGTATGCATTCTCCCTGCTCCTAATATACAGATATCATAATGTATGCATTCTCCCTGCTCCTAATATACAGATATCATAATGTATGCATTCTCCCTGCTCCTAATATACAGATATCATAATGTATGCATTCTCCCTGCTTCTAATATACAGATATCATAATGTATGCATTCTCTCTGCTCCTAATATACAGATATCATAATGTATGAATTCTCCCTGCTCCTAATATACAGATATCATAATGTATGCATTCTCCCTGCTTCTAATATACAGATATCATAATGTATGCATTCTCCTGCACCTAATATACAGATATCATAATGTATGCATTCTCCCTGCACCTAATATACAGATATCATAATGTATGCATTCTCCCTGCACCTAATATACAGATATCATAATGTATACATTCTCCCTGCTCCTAATATACAGATATCATAATGTATGAATTCTCTCTGCTCCTAATATACAGATATCATAATGTATACATTCTCCCTGCTCCTAATATACAGATATCATAATGTATGCATTCTCCCTGCTCCTAATATACAGATATCATAATGTATGCATTCTCCCTGCTCCTAATATACAGATATCATAATGTATGCATTCTCCCTGCTCCTAATATACAGATATCATAATGTATGCATTCTCCCTGCACCTAATATACAGATATCATAATGTATGCATTCTCCCTGCTCCTAATATACAGATATCATAATGTATGCATTCTCCCTGCTCCTAATATACAGATATCATAATGTATGCATTCTCCCTGCTTCTAATATACAGATATCATAATGTATGCATTCTCCCTGCACCTAATATACAGATATCATAATGTATGCATTCTCCCTGCTTCTAATATACAGATATCATAATGTATGCATTCTCCCTGCACCTAATATACAGATATCAAAATGTATGCATTCTCCCTGCTCCTAATATACAGATATCATAATGTATGCATTCTCCCTGCTCCTAATATACAGATATCACAATGTATGCATTCTCCCTGCACCTAATATACAGATATCAAAATGTATGCATTCTCCCTGCTCCTAATATACAGATATCATAATGTATGCATTCTCCCTGCTCCTAATATACAGATATCACAATGTATGCATTCTCTCTGCACCTAATATACAGATATCATAATGTATGCATTCTCCCTGCTACTAATATACAGATATCATAATGTATGCATTCTCCCTGCTCCTAATATACAGATATCATAATGTATGCATTCTCCCTGCTTCTAATATACAGATATCATAATGTATGCATTCTCCCTGCACCTAATATACAGATATCATAATGTATGCATTCTCCCTGCTTCTAATATACAGATATCATAATGTATGCATTCTCTCTGCTTCTAATATACAGATATCATAATGTATGCATTTTCCCTGCACCTAATATACAGATATCATAATGTATGCATTCTCCCTGCTCCTAATATACAGATATCATAATGTATGGATTCTCCCTGCTCCTAATATACAGATATCATAATGTATGCATTCTCCCTGCACCTAATATACAGATATCATAATGTATGCATTCTCCCTGCTCCTAATATACAGATATCATAATGTATACATTCTCCCTGCTCCTAATATACAGATATCATAATGTATGCATTCTCCCTGCACCTAATATACAGATATCATAATGTATGCATTCTCCCTGCTCCTAATATACAGATATCATAATGAATGCATTCTCCCTGCACCTAATATACAGATATCATAATGTATACATTCTCCCTGCTCCTAATATACAGATATCATAATGTATGCATTCTCCCTGCACCTAATATACAGATATCATAATGTATGCATTCTCCCTGCTCCTAATATACAGATATCATAATGTATGCATTCTCTCTGCACCTAATATACAGATATCATAATGTATGCATTCTCCCTGCTCCTAATACAGATATCATAATGTATGCATTCTCTCTGCTCCTAATATACAGATATCATAATGTATGCATTCTCTCTGCTCCTAATATACAGATATCATAATGTATGCATTCTCCCTGCTCCTAATATACAG
Organism: Leptobrachium leishanense; assembly: GCA_009667805.1. Taxonomy (NCBI): domain Eukaryota; kingdom Metazoa; phylum Chordata; class Amphibia; order Anura; family Megophryidae; genus Leptobrachium; species Leptobrachium leishanense. Next base: position 34,989 of record RXON01001103.1, on the reverse strand, counting down.
ATATCATAATGTATGATTCTCCCTGCTCCTAATATACAGATATCATAATGAATGCATTCTCCCTGCTTCTAATATACAGATATCATAATGTATGCATTCTCTCTGCTCCTAATATACAGATATCATAATGTATGAATTCTCCCTGCTCCTAATATACAGATATCATAATGTATGCATTCTCCCTGCTCCTAATATACAGATATCATAATGTATGCATTCTCCCTGCACCTAATATACAGATATCATAATGTATGCATTCAGCCTGCACCTAATATACAGATATCATAATGTATGCATTCTCCCTGCACCTAATATACAGATATCATAATGTATACATTCTCCCTGCTCCTAATATACAGATATCATAATGTATGCATTCTCCCTGCTCCTAATATACAGATATCATAATGTATGCATTCTCCCTGCTTCTAATATACAGATATCATAATGTATGCATTCTCTCTGCTCCTAATATACAGATATCATAATGTATGAATTCTCCCTGCTTCTAATATACAGATATCATAATGTATGCATTCTCCCTGCACCTAATATACAGATATCATAATGTATGCATTCTCCCTGCACCTAATATACAGATATCATAATGTATGCATTCTCCCTGCTTCTAATATACAGATATCATAATGTATGCATTCTCCCTGCTCCTAATATACAGATATCATAATGTATGGATTCTCCCTGCTCCTAATATACAGATATCATAATGTATGGATTCTCCCTGCTCCTAATATACAGATATCATAATGTATGCATTCTCCCTGCACCTAATATACAGATATCATAATGTATGCATTCTCCCTGCTCCTAATATACAGATATCATAATGTATGCATTCTCCCTGCTCCTAATATACAGATATCATAATGTATGCATTCTCCCTGCTCCTAATATACAGATATCATAATGTATGCATTCTCCCTGCTCCTAATATACAGATATCATAATGTATGGATTCTCCCTGCTCCTAATATACAGATATCATAATGTATGGATTCTCCCTGCTCCTAATATACAGATATCATAATGTATGCATTCTCCCTGCACCTAATATACAGATATCATAATGTATGCATTCTCCCTGCTCCTAATATACAGATATCATAATGTATGGATTCTCCCTGCTCCTAATATACAGATATCATAATGTATGCATTCTCCCTGCTCCTAATATACAGATATCATAATGTATACATTCTCCCTGCTCCTAATATACAGATATCATAATGTATGCATTCTCCCTGCTCCTAATATACAGATATCATAATGTATGCATTCTCCCTGCACCTAATATACAGATATCATAATGTATGCATTCTCCCTGCTCCTAATATACAGATATCATAATGTATGGATTCTCCCTGCTCCTAATATACAGATATCATAATGTATGGATTCTCCCTGCTCCTAATATACAGATATCATAATGTATGCATTCTCCCTGCTCCTAATATACAGATATCATAATGTATGCATTCTCCCTGCACCTAATATACAGATATCATAATGTATGCATTCTCCCTGCTCCTAATATACAGATATCACAATGTATGCATCACTAGCTATACTTCCTAAATGTTCCTAAAACACAAAAATGGAAATTTATCCATCCCTATTCCTACTATACAGGGTTTTTCGGAGAAAGGTAAAACGCAGAATGACTGGAGAAGGGAAAATTCTAGATCAAAATAGCCAAACCAGGAAAAATTTCCCATTTATCTCACTTTCCAAATTGGCTATTTTGACCTAGAATTTTCACTTCTCCCAACATTCTCCTGGTTTTCACCTTTCTCTGAATAACTCTGATAGAGTCATCAGTATTTATAAATTTGACTTCCTCCTAATACAAAGACAAGGTGTATATGTTTGATCTCTTCCTAATACACACACTTCTGGGCACATTCTTATCACTTTGACCTAATACGCAGGTAGAAGAAAACCTTTCTCCCAATTGATAAACATCAGGATAGATACCTGTCACCTTGACCCAATACACTGATATCAGGGCATGTACCTCATACCCCCTCCTAATACACAGATATCAGGACACATAACCTCCTCCTAATACACAAATATCAGGACACATAACCTCCTCCTAATACACAGATATCAGGACACGCACCTCAAACCTCCTCCTAATACACAGATATCAGGACACACATCTCATATCTTCTCCTAATACACAGATATCAGGACACACATCTCATATCTTCTCCTAATACACAGATATCAGGACACACATCTCATATCTTCTCCTAATACACAAATATCAAGACACTTACCTTTTACATCCTCCAAATACACAGATATCAGGACACGCACCTCTTACCTGCTCCTAATACACAGATATCAGGACACGCACCTCTTACCTGCTCCTAATACACAGATATCAGGACACGCACCTCTTACCTGCTCCTAATACACAGATATCAGGACACGCACCTCTTACCTGCTCCTAATACACAGATATCAGGACACGCACCTTTTACATCCTCCAAATACACAGATATCAGCACACGTATCTCTTACCTTCTCCTAATACACAGATATCAGCACACGTATCTCTTACCTCCTCCTAATACACAGATATCAGGACACGTATCTCTTACCTTCTCCTAATACACAGATATCAGGACACGTATCTCTTACCTTCTCCTAATACACAGATATCAGGACACGCACCTCTTACCTGCTCCTAATACACAGATATCAGGACACGCACCTCTTACCTGCTCCTAATACACAGATATCAGGACACGCACCTCTTACCTGCTCCTAATACACAGATATCAGGACACGCACCTCTTACCTGCTCCTAATACACAGATATCAGGACACGCACCTCTTACCTGCTCCTAATACACAGATATCAGGACACGTATCTCTTACCTCCTCCTAATACACAGATATCAGGACACGCACCTCTTACCTTCTCCTAATACACAGATATCAGGACACGCACCTCTTACCTCCTCCTAATACACAGATATCAGGACACGCACCTCTTACCTTCTCCTAATACACAGATATCAGGACACGTATCTCTTACCTCCTCCTAATACACAGATATCAGGACACGCACCTCTTACCTCCTCCTAATACACAGATATCAGGACACGCACCTCTTACCTTCTCCTAATACACAGATATCAGGACACGTATCTCTTACCTCCTCCTAATACACAGATATCAGGACACGCACCTCTTACCTCCTCCTAATACACAGATATCAGGACACGCACCTCTTACCTTCTCCTAATACACAGATATCAGGACACGTATCTCTTACCTCCTCCTAATACACAGATATCAGGACACGCACCTCTTACCTCCTCCTAATACACAGATATCAGGACACGCACCTCTTACCTCCTCCTAATACACAGATATCAGCACACGTATCTCTTACCTTCTCCTAATACACAGATATCAGGACACGCACCTCTTACCTCCTCCTAATACACAGATATCAGCACACGTATCTCTTACCTTCTCCTAATACACAGATATCAGGACACGTATCTCTTACCTCCTCCTAATACACAGATATCAGGACACGTACCTCTTACCTCCTCCTAATACACAGATATCAGGACACGTAGCTCTTACCTTCTCCTAATACACAGATATCAGGACACGTATCTCTTACCTGCTCCTAATACACAGATATCAGGACACGCACCTCTTACCTGCTCCTAATACACAGATATCAGGACACGCACCTCTTACCTGCTCCTAATACACAGATATCAGGACACGCACCTCTTACCTGCTCCTAATACACAGATATCAGGACACGCACCTATTACCTTCTCCTAATACACAGATATCAGGACACGCACCTCTTACCTGCTCCTAATACACAGATATCAGGACACGCACCTATTACCTTCTCCTAATACACAGATATCAGGACACGCACCTATTACCTCCAGTTGCTTCTCACTAATCAGGTCATAAACCTGTCCCCGCATCCCTGATATATTCACATTGTTATCCCCGGACTCCATTCATTGTCTCCTCTATTAGACAGATCAGGGATAAAGCAAGAAGCGGGTTACCTGCGGCTGCTCTGAGGCGCGACGCTCTATCCTCTCTCCCAGCTTTCTTCCTCTCTCTCTGTTCATCTGTCTCCCTTTATCATCCCTCACTGCCCTCCCCGACCCAAAATCCCAGTTTTTTTCATCTCCCCTCCCCCTTTATAGAGGAAAGAACATCTAGATCCCCCCCCCACCAGCCTCCCTCCCTTCATCCCTCTCTCTCCCTCCATCCCTCCCACAGACAGTCATTCAACCAGACACAGAGATGGCATGAAGATGGGCGCTGGGGGGGGTGAGAGAGGCGACTGAAACTGGGTGGAATGGGGGGAAAAAAACATTCCTAAATTGGGAGAAAATATTAAATCATCATTCGTTTCATCTGACACAGCAGGTGCAAAAGCCAAGAGCACCCCCCCCCCGAAAGCCCAAATTTATTGTGCCCGCAGACAGTAATAAAACGCAAAATGAATGGCTGTTCCAAACACCAGAGCGAGGGCGAGAAGCCCAGGACGCGCGCCGGATCCATGCCCACCCGGTGCCCTCACATACTGGCATGTGGGCGCAGGGAAGCGCGGATGGAGGAATGGCAACTGGAGAGGGAACAGACTGCATGCGACAAAAATACATAAAAAATACCAGCGTGAGGGGGAGAAGGGAAAGATACAGGAGGGAGAAGAAGACAGATATTATTCATTTATTTTACTTGGGTTTACGTGGGTTTTTTTTATAGCTCCCTCTGGTTTATATGGGAGAAATAAAGATATCGGACGAGAAATGGCGTGGGCGAAGAAGGTCAGGTTGTAGGAGGTGGCAGTGATTGGGGGGGTTATGGGTACTGAATGTATAGATGGAGGAAGAAACGTATGAAGCTTATAGGAAGGCCTGCATGTAGGAGGGATACAGAGAGAGAGGTGGTGCAATACAGGGGATGCCATAATGCAGGGGATGCCATAATGCAGGGGATGAAAGTAGGAGAAATGTATGGGAATGTAAGAGAGAAGGTGTAGGGTGAGATCTGGTGGTGGAAACTGAATATATGAAGGAGTGGGAACAGGCGAAATGTATGGGGATGTACAATAGGAGGTCTAGTAGTAGCCGAAATGTATAGGAATATACAATAGGAGGTCTAGTAGTAGCCGAAATGTATAGGAATATACAATAGGAGGGCTAGTAGTAGCCGAAATGTATGGGAATGTACAATAGGAGGTCTAGTAGTAGGAGAAATGTATAGGAATGTACAATAGGAGGTCTAGTAGTAGGGGAAATGTATAGGAATGTACAATAGGAGGTCTAGTAGTAGGGGAAATGTATAGGAATATACAATAGGAGGTCTAGTAGTAGCCGAAATGTATAGGAATGTACAATAGGAGGTCTAGTAGTAGGGGAAATGTATGGGAATGTACAATAGGAGGGCTAGTAGTAGGGGAAATGTATGGGAATGTACAATAGGAGGTCTAGTAGTAGGGGAAATGTATGGGAATGTACAATAGGAGGTCTAGTAGTAGGAGAAATGTATAGGAATGTACAATAGGAGGTCTAGTAGTAGGAGAAATGTATAGGAATATACAATAGGAGGCTAGTAGTAGGGGAAATGTATGGAATGTACAATAGGAGGTCTAGTAGTAGGAGAAATGTATGGGAATGTACAATAGGAGGTCTAGTAGTAGGAGAAATGTATGGGAATGTACAATAGGAGGTCTAGTAGTTCTAGAAATGTATAGGAATGTACAATAGGAGGTCTAGTAGTAGGGGAAATGTATGGGAATGTACAATAGGAGGTCTAGTAGTAGGGGAAATGTATAGGAATGTACAATAGGAGGTCTAGTAGTAGGAGAAATGTATGGGGATGTACAATAGGAGGTCTAGTAGTAGGAGAAATGTATGGGAATATACAATAGGAGGTCTAGTAGTAGGGGAAATGTATGGGGATGTACAATAGGAGGTCTAGTAGTAGGAGAAATGTATAGGAATGTACAATAGGAGGTCTAGTAGTAAGAAATGTATGGGAATGTACAATAGGAGGTCTAGTAGTAGGAGAAATGTATAGGAATGTACAATAGGAGTCTAGTAGTAGGAGAAATGTATGGGGATGTACAATAGGAGGTCTAGTAGTAGGAGAAATGTATAGGAATGTACAATAGGAGTCTAGTAGTAGGGGAAATGTATGGGAATGTACAATAGGAGGTCTAGTAGTAGCCGAAATGTATAGGAATGTACAATAGGAGGTCTAGTAGTAGGGGAAATGTATAGGAATATACAATAGGAGGTCTAGTAGTAGGGGAAATGTATGGGAATGTACAATAGGAGGTCTAGTAGTAGCCGAAATGTATGGAATGTACAATAGGAGGTCTAGTAGTAGGGGAAATGTATGGGAATGTACAATAGGAGGTCTAGTAGTAGGGGAAATGTATGGGAATGTACAATAGGAGGTCTAGTAGTAGGAGAAATGTATAGGAATGTACAATAGGAGGTCTAGTAGTAGGAGAAATGTATAGGAATATACAATAGGAGGGCTAGTAGTAGGGGAAATGTATGGGAATGTACAATAGGAGGTCTAGTAGTAGGAGAAATGTATGGGAATGTACAATAGGAGGTCTAGTAGTAGGAGAAATGTATGGGAATGTACAATAGGAGGTCTAGTAGTTCTAGAAATGTATAGGAATGTACAATAGGAGGTCTAGTAGTAGGAGAAATGTATGGGAATGTACAATAGGAGGTCTAGTAGTAGGGGAAATGTATGGAATGTACAATAGGAGGTCTAGTAGTAGGAGAAATGTATGGGGATGTACAATAGGAAGGTCTAGTAGTAGGAGAAATGTATGGGAATATACAATAGGAGGTCTAGTAGTAGGGGAAATGTATGGGGATGTACAATAGGAGGTCTAGTAGTAGGAGAAATGTATAGGAATGTACAATAGGAGGTCTAGTAGTAGGAGAAATGTATGGGAATGTACAATAGGAGGTCTAGTAGTAGGAGAAATGTATAGGAATGTACAATAGGAGGTCTAGTAGTAGGAGAAATGTATGGGGATGTACAATAGGAGGTCTAGTAGTAGGAGAAATGTATAGGAATGTACAATAGGAGGTCTAGTAGTAGGGGAAATGTATGGGAATGTACAATAGGAGGTCTAGTAGTAGCCGAAATGTATAGGAATGTACAATAGGAGGTCTAGTAGTAGGGGAAATGTATAGGAATATACAATAGGAGGTCTAGTAGTAGGGGAAATGTATGGGAATGTACAATAGGAGGTCTAGTAGTAGCCGAAATGTATGGGAATGTACAATAGGAGGTCTAGTAGTAGGGGAAATGTATGGGAATGTACAATAGGAGGTCTAGTAGTAGGAGAAATGTATGGGAATGTACAATAGGAGGTCTAGTAGTAGGGGAAATGTATGGGAATGTATGAGAGGGAGGTTTAGGATGAGGAATGGTGCCGGAAATTGAAGATAGGAAGAGCAAGATTATATATACAGTATATACGTATATGTAGAGAGGGAGGAATAAGAGAAGAAATGGCTGTGGGAATGTAAGAGGGGAAGATGTAGGACAAGGAATGATGGTTGTGATCAATAATAGGAAGGTGTGGGGTTAGGAGAAATGTATGGGAATGTAAGAGAGAAAGGTGTAACGCAAAGAAGGAGGGTGAAAATGTAAGAGAGAAAGATAAAGAAGGAAGGCAGATGAAAATGTAAGAGAAGAAGGTGTAGGAGAAGGAAAGAGGGTGTGTATGTAAGATATGGAGTTGTACGAGAATTAAAGAGGATGAGAATGTAAGAGAGGGAGGTGTTGGAGAAGGAAAAAGGGTGAAAATGTAAGAATGGGAGGTGTAAAAGAAGGAGAGAGGGTGAGAATGAAAGAGATAGAGACGAAGGAAAAGAAGAGAGAGTGAAAATTTATAAGAGGAAGATGTAGGAGAAGGTGAGAAAATGTAAGAGAGAGGTGTAGGAGAGGTAAAAAGGGTGAGAATGTAAGAGAGAGAGGTGTAAGAGAAGAAAAGAGAATCAGATTGTAAGAGAGGGAGGTTTAAGAGAAGGAAAGAGAATGAGAATGTAAGAAATGGAGGTGTAAAAGAACGAGAGATGATTTACATGTACAAAATAGAGGTAAAGGAGAAGGGTACATGTTTGGGATTGTAAGGGAAGGGGTATGTAGGAGTAGTAGAGATGGTAAAAGTGTAAGAAAATGAGTTCTGTCCAATGCACCAGGATCAGAGCCAACCCATAGCTTTTTCCGACCCTTTTCAAACCCAGTATTAATGAAGGTCCTGACATTCAGCTTCCAGACTACCCGACTGGTAGCCCTGGTATGGCCGAACGGTTACCCAGAGAAGTCCTCACAACCAACAGCCAGATACGTATGTTGGAGAGGGATAAGTAGTCTGTTTATTGGAGTGGACATCAGCCAATATCGGAAAACACAATAGAAAGACAAAGCATAAAATCAATAACAATACAAGCTTACACCAACCCCTACTGACAGAGTGTTTGGGCAGACATCTAGAAAAGAAGCGCTATGGCATAAATGGGTAAGAATGCAGATAGGGACAGAGAGAGATACAGTATTTAGGTAGAGTTGAAGGAAGTGATTTGGGGCCAGATGGAGCTGTAGAATAGGTATAAGAGATATAAGCCTTTGGGGAAGACATAACAATCTAGAGGAAGTGGACAGAGAAGGGTAAAGTAGCGGGGTGTATATAAAAAGTAAAACATATAAGACACATATACTCTTTATATAACATAGAAGAATGTTGGAGATCGAGCTGTAAGAGTATTAATATTACAGACAAATCTGTACCATGCAAAAGAAACAACCTGGCAGAAGCTGATACTGAACCATGGGCATGTACATCTTCTACACAAGGGTAAATTAAAGCTGTACTCAGATATATGAATCACATATCCATGTGTAATGACCCTGACTGCACAGGAAAACAGACAAGGAAAATATAAGCACTACAGAAGCAACACAACAGAGACAATCTAACACCCATTAGCACATTCACTACCAAGTGATTTTTGTTGAAAAAAAATATCATAACATTTATTTTAAACATAACATAAATGGCCTTTATGTAAAATGCAGTAAATGTGATATAAATCGATAACAGAAATGGTGAGATCTCCGATCTCCTGCTTGTGGGGATATGCAATGATCATAATGAGATAATTAGCAACGCAAGTTCCAAAAATACTAATATCTGTATGAGCTGCCTAATGCCTGTGTATGGGAATTACAGCAACACCTTGTATCTGTATGTGCTGCCTAATGCCTGTGTATCGGAATTACAGCAACACCTTGTATCTGTATGTGCTGCATAATGCCTGTGTATGGAGATTACAGCAACACCTTGTATCTGTATGTGCTGCATAATGCCTGTGTATGGAGATTACAGCAACACCTTGTATCTGTATGTGCTGCATAATGCCTGTGTATGGCAATTACAGCAACACCTTGTATCTGTATGTGCTGCATAATGCCTGTGTATCGGAATTACAGCAACACCTTGTATCTGTATGTGCTGCATAATGCCTGTGTATCGGAATTACAGCAACACCTTGTATCTGTATGTGCTGCATAATGCCTGTGTATGGAGATTACAGTAACACCTTGTACCTGTATGTGCTGCATAATGCCTGTGTATGGCAATTACAGCAACACCTTGTATCTGTATGTGCTGCATAATGCCTGTGTATGGCAATTACAGCAACACCTTGTATCTGTATGTGCTGCATAATGCCTGTGTATGGCAATTACAGCAACACCTTGTATCTGTATGTGCTGCATAATGCCTGTGTATGGCAATTACAGCAACACCTTGTATCTGTATGTGCTGCTTAATGCCTGTGTATGGAAATTACAGCATCACCTTGTATCTGTATGTGCTGCATAATGCCTGTGTATGGCAATTACAGCAACACCTTGTATCTGTATGTGCTGCATAAGGCTGGGGTCAGACGAGCGCATTGTTAACGTCCGTGTTGCCCGCACATAAGTACGTCCGTGATAGCACACAATTGTGTTAAATGGAGCCCCACACACGAAGTACGTCCGCACAGAAGTGCGGGGGCTGACAGACGCTGCAAACGGACGCAGGTTAGGCAAGGACGTAATACTGCTAGAACGGACGTGCGGAGTGCGCCACGTCCATAACGTCTGCATAGCTTTCTGTGTGAGTGATGGAATGTGGTCAGACAGAATGCATTTATACGTCCAGCATTTTTGACAGACAGAATTTTTTTTCATTGTAATTTATTTTCCCTGCTACATCAGTCAAAAAATACGTCAGTGAAAAAAACGGACTGTGTGGCCACTACCTTGTCGTCAGTCATAAAGTACGTCCGTACTGCACGGACGCACAGTCCGTACAAAATGCGCTCATCTGACCCTAGCCTAATACCTTTGTATTGCAATTACAGCAACTCCTTGTATCTGTATGTACTGCATAATGCCTGTGTATGGAAATTACAGCAACACCTTGTATCTGAATGTGCTGCATAATGCCTGTGTATGGCAATTACAGCAACACCTTGTATCTGTATGTGCTGCATAATTCCTGTGTATGGCAATTACATCAACACCTTGTATCTGTATATGCTGCATAATGCCTGTGTATGGAAATTACAGCAACACCTTGTATCTGTATGTGCTGCATAACGCCTGTGTATGGAAATGACAGCAACACCTTGTATCTGTATGTGCTGCATAATGCCTGTGTATGGAGATTACAGTAACACCTTGTACCTGTATGTGCTGCATAATGCCTGTGTATGGCAATTACAGCAACACCTTGTATCTGTATGTGCTGCATAATGCCTGTGTATGGCAGTTACAGTAACACCTTGTATCTGTATATGCTGCATAATGCCTGTGTATGGGAATTACAGTAACACCTTGTATCTGTATGTGCTGCATAATGCCTGTGTATGGAGATTACAGCAACACTTTGTATCTGTATGTGCTGCATAATGCCTGTGTATGGAAATGACAGCAACACCTTGAATCTGTATGTGCTACATAATGCCTGTGTATGGGAATTACAGCAACACCTTGTATCTGTATTTGCTGCATAATGCCTGTGTATGGGAATTACAGCAACACCTTGTATCTGTATGTGCTGCATAATGCCTGTGTATGACAATTACAGCAACACCTTGTATCTGTATGTGCTGCATAATGCCTGTGTATGGAGATTACAGTAACACCTTGTATCTGTATGTGCTGCATAATGCCTGTGTATGGCAATTACAGCAACACCTTGTATCTGTATGTGCTGCATAATGCCTGTGTATGGAGATTACAGTAACACCTTGTATCTGTATGTGCTGCATAATGCCTGTGTTATGGCAATTACAGCAACACCTTGTATCTCTGTATGTGTTGCATAATGCCTGTGTATGGAGATTACAGCAACACCTTGTATCTGTATGTGCTGCATAATGCCTGTGTATGGAGATTACAGCAACACCTTGTATCTGTATGTGCTGCATAATGCCTGTGTATGGAGATTACAGCAACACCTTGTATCTGTATGTGCTGCATAATGCCTGTGTATGGAAATGACAGCAACACCTTGAATCTGTATGTGCTACATAATGCCTGTGTATGGGAATTACAGCAACACCTTGTATCTGTATGTGCTGCATAATGCCTGTGTATGACAATTACAGCAACACCTTGTATCTGTATGTGCTGCATAATGCCTGTGTATGGCAATTACAGCAACACCTTGTATCTGTATGTGCTGCACAATGCCTGTGTATGGGAATTACAGCAACACCTTGTATCTGTATGTGCTGCATAATGCCTGTGTATGGCAATTACAGCAACACCTTGTATCTGTATGTGTTGCATAATGCCTGTGTATGGAAATTACAGTAACACCTTGTATCTGTATGTGCTGCATAATGCCTGTGTATGGCAATTACAGCAACACCTTGTATCTGTATGTGCTGCATAATGCCTGTGTATGGTAATTACAGTAACACCTTGTATCTGTATGTGTTGCATAATGCCTGTGCATGGCAATTACAGCAACACCTTGTATCTGTATGTGTTGCATAATGCCTGTGTATGGTAATTACAGTAACACCTTGTATCTGTATGTGTTGCATAATGCCTGTGTATGGCAATTACAGCAACACCTTGTATCTGTATGTGCTGCATAATGCCTGTGTATGGAAATTACAGTAACACCTTGTATCTGTATGTGCTGCATAATGCCTGTGTATGGAGATTACAGTAACACTTGTATCTGTATGTGCTGCATAATGCCTGTGTATGGCAATTACAGCAACACCTTGTATCTGTATGTGCTGCATAATGTGTATGGAGATTACAGTAACACCTTGTATCTGTATGTGCTGCATATATGCCTGTGTATGGCAATTACAGCAACACCTTGTATCTGTATGTGTTGCATAATGCCTGTGTATGGAGATTACAGCAACACCTTGTATCTGTATGTGCTGCATAATGCCTGTGTATGAGATTACAGCAACACCTTGTATCTGTATGTGCTGCATAATGCCTGTGTATGGAAATGACAGCAACACCTTGAATCTGTATGTGCTACATAATGCCTGTGTATGGGAATTACAGCACACCTTGTATCTGTATGTGCTGCATAATGCCTGTGTATGACAATTACAGCAACACCTTGTATCTGTATGTGCTGCATAATGCCTGTGTATGGCAATTACAGCAACACCTTGTATCTGTATGTGTTGCATAATGCCTGTGTATGGAAATTACAGTAACACCTTGTATCTGTATGTGCTGCATAATGCCTGTGTATGGAAATTACAGCAACACTTGTATCTGTATGTGCTGCATAATGCCTGTGTATGACAATTACAGCAACACCTTGTATCTGTATGTGCTGCATAATGCCTGTGTATGGCAATTACAGCAACACCTTGTATCTGTATGTGCTGCACAATGCCTGTGTATGGAATTACAGCAACACCTTGTATCTGTATGTGCTGCATAATGCCTGTGTATGGCAATTACAGCAACACCTTGTATCTGTATGTGTGCATAATGCCTGTGTATGGAAATTACAGTAACACCTTGTATCTGTATGTGCTGCATAATGCCTGTGTATGGCAATTACAGCAACACCTTGTATCTGTATGTGTTGCATAATGCCTGTGCATGGCAATTACAGCAACACCTTGTATCTGTATGTGCTGCATAATGCCTGTGTATGGAAATTACAGCAACACCTTGTATCTGTATGTGTTGCATAATGCCTGTGTATGGTAATTACAGTAACACCTTGTATCTGTATGTGTTGCATAATGCCTGTGTATGGTAATTACAGTAACACCTTGTATCTGTATGTGTTGCATAATGCCTGTGTATGGAGATTACAGTAACACCTTGTATATTTACTGTATGAGGATTTAAATTTCATTTTGTAAATGTTTTTCTTTCAATGCAAAATGAATATACACTTTTTCAGTACTATAGAGGTTAAACAGGCTGTATAGTGATTTTATTTGGCATAAGAAGTGTCAAACTGACTTTATAGTGATTATTTATTGCAATGGAAATGTTAAACAAGCTTAATAGTGATTTAATTTAGCAGAGGAGATGTTAAATCGGCTATTTTGTGATTTTATTTGGCAGTGGAAAGGTTAAACAGGCATTATATTGATTTTATTTGGCAGTGAAGATGCTAAGCAGGCTGTAAAGTGATGTTATTTGGCATAGGAAATGTGAAACAGGCTGTTTAGGGGTTTAATTGGTGGTGGAGATGTTAAACATGCTGTATAGTGATTGTATTTGGTGGTGGAGATGTTAAACATGTGGTATTATCATTGTATTTGGTGGTGAAGAAGTTAATCAGGCTTTAGGCTAATGTCAGACGAACGCAGTCAGAGCGCACTCTGCGCGCGTGCATAACGGACGGACGTGCTGACGGAAGATACTGTAGACACCACACGGTCCGTTTTTCTTGCCGGACGTAGAAAAAAAAGGGAATTATGGGAAATAAAATTAATATGAAAAATGATAAAATTTGAAAAGGATATGAAAAGCCATTGTGTGCGTCAAGGTGCTGGACGTCGCAAATGCACTGCGTCTGACATCTCCTCATCACTCACACAGAACGCTACGCGGACGAGGTGCACTCTGGGTGTCCGTGGTAGCAGTTTTACGTTCTTGCTTAGGCTGGGGGTCAGACGAGCGCAGTGTTAATGTCCGTGTTAGGCTGGGGTCAGACCAGCGCACTTTTAACGTGCGTTCTGGCGCACTTAATTACGGCCGCACTAGCAGCAAATGACGGGCAATGACGGCCAATATACGAAGTACGGTCGCACGAAAGTCCGGCCGCGCAGCGCAAGTGGAAAACGAACGCATTTTATCGAGAACGCCGAACCGCTAGTACGGACGTACAGAGTGCGCAGCTGCGGCATAGCGGCGTGTTTGCGTGATTAGGAGATGTCAGACACTGCTAATGTCCAGCCTACATAACGTCCAGACACAAAAAGAGTTTTATTGACGATCCGTAAAAAATCACGCACGAAAAATGTGCATCGTATGACCGCTTTCGCGCATTCCGTGGAAAAATACGTCCGTTCGTTCGACCGCACTTTTCCACGGACGATGCGAAAAATGCGTTCGTCTGACCCTAGCCTTACCGCACATAAGTGCGTCCGTGATAGCATACAATTGTGTTAAATGGAGCCCCACACACGAAGTACGTGCGCACAGAAGTGCGGGGGCTGACGGACGCTGCAAACGGACGCAGGTTAGGCAAGAACGTAATACTGCTAGAACGGACGTGCGGAGTGCTCCACGTCCACAACGTCCACATAGCTTTGTGTGTGAGTGATGGAGCGTGGTCAGACAGACTGCATTTATACGTCCAGCATTTCTGACGGACAGAATGTTTTTTCATTCAAAAATAGTGAAGAACAAGAAGATAGCATTCAATAATTATAAAAAAACTCAGCGTGAAGAAGATAGGCAAACCTATACGATTAGGCAGAAAGAGGCAAAGCAATTTATAAGAGCTTCCAAAGCACACGCAGAAGAGAAAATAGCTCAGTCAGTAAAAAAGGGGGACAAAACATTTTTTAGATACATAAACGAGAAAAGAAAAGTAAAACAAGGATTAGTTAGATTAAAAACAAAGGAAGGAAGGTATGTAGAAGAGGATAAAAGTCTCGCTGACTGCCTCAATGAATATTTTTGTTCAGTCTTTGCAGAAGAAAAGGAAGGAAAGGGACCTCAGTTAGGAGAGAACACTAAAGAGACATTTACATATGAGTTTACAGAGGAGGAGGTTCTAAAGCAGCTGTCTAAAGTAAAGACAAATAAGTCAATGGGGCCTGATGGGATCCACCCTAAATTATTAAAAGAGCTCAGTGATGTAATAGCAAAACCGTTAACAGATTTATTTAACCAATCCTTGCTAACTGGAGTCGTCCCAGAAGACTGGAAATTAGCAAATGTTGTGCCCATTTACAAGAAGGGTAGTAGGGAGGAATCGGGGAACTATAGGCCAGTTAGTCTTACGTCCGTAGTGGGGAAATTAATGGAAACCATGTTAAAGGAAAGGATTGTTGAACATCTAAAAACACATAGATTACAGGATCAGAAACAACATGGGTTTACCTCAGGGAGATCATGCCAAACTAATCTTATTGATTTTTTTGATTGGGTAACAAAAATAATAGACACAGGTGGTGCAGTAGACATTGCGTATTTAGATTTCAGTAAGGCTTTTGATACTGTTCCGCATAGAAGGCTTATCAATAAATTGCAATCTTTGATCTTGGATTCCAATATTGTTGAATGGATTAGGCAGTGGCTGAGTGACAGGCAACAGAGGGTTGTGGTAAATGGAGTTTATTCGGCACAAGGTCTTGTTACCAGTGGGGTACCTCAGGGGTCAGTACTTGGACCCATTCTCTTTAATATTTTTATTAGTGATATTGCAGAAGGTATTAATGGAAAAGTATGTCTTTTTGCTGATGACACAAAGATTTGCAACAGGGTTGACGTTCCTGGAGGGATCAGCCAAATGACAAATGATTAAGGTAAACGAAAAAAATGGTCGGAGTTGTGGCAATTGAGTTTTAATGTGGATAAGTGCAAGATAATGCACCTGGGGCGTAAAAACCCAAGGGCTGAATATAGAATATTTGATACAGTCCTAACCTCAACATCTGAGGAAAGGGATTTAGGGGTCATTATTTGAGAGGATCTAAGGGTAAGTAGTCAATGTAATAGAGCAGCAGGAAATGCTGGCAGAATGCTTGGTTGTGTAGGGAGAGGTATTAGCAGTAGGAAAAGGGAAGTGCTCATGCCACTGTACAGAGCACTGGTGAGACCTCACTTGGAGTACTGTGTGCAGTACTGGAGACCGTATCTCCAGAAGGATATAGACATCTTTGAGAGAGTTCAGAGAAGGGCTACTAAAATGGTGTATGGCTTGAAGGAGAAAAGTTACCAGGAAAGGCTTAATGATCTTAACATGTACAGCTTGGAAAAAAGACGAGACAGAGGAGATATGATAGAAACATTTAAATACGTAAAGGGAATCCACAAGGTAGAGGAAGGGAGTATATTTAAAAGGAAACAAAGTAGCAAAACAAGAGGACATAGTCTTAGATTAGAGGGGCAAAGGTTTAAAAGTAACATCAGAAAGCATTTTACTGAGAGGGTGGTGGATACATGGAACAGTCTTCCAGTAGAAGTGGTAGAGGCCAAAACAGTAATTGAATTTAAGCAGGCATGGGATAGGCATAAGGCTATCCTAAACAAAAGATAAATCCAGGTAAAGTATCCATGTAATTGGGCAGACTAGATGGGCCGAAAGGTTCTTATCTGCCGACATTTTTCTATGTTTTTTCTATGTTTCTATTGTCATTTATTTTCCCTGCTACATCCGTCAAGAAATCCGTCAGTGAAAAAAAACGACTGTGTGGCCACTATCTTGTCGTCAGTCAGTAAGTACGTCCGTACTGCACGGACGCACAGTCCGTAGAAAATGCCCTCATCTGACCCTAGCCTTAACTTGCGTCCATTTGCCACGTGCATTGTGCGGTGCGGACGCACTTCGTGTGTGGGTCTCTATTGATCGTGATTCTATGCTACGACGGACGTTAAACTGTGCGGTAACATGGACATAATCACTGCGTTCGTCTAACACGGGCCTTATTGGGATTTTATTTAAGGGCTTAGTTATGCAGGCTGTATAGCGATTTTATTTGGCGGTGAAGAGGTTAATCAGGCTGTATAGGGATTTTATTTGGCGGTGAAGAGGTTAATCAGGCTGTATAGGGATTTTATTTGGCGGTGAACAGGTTAATCAGGCTGTATAGGGATTTTATTTGGCGGTGAAGATGTTAATCAGGCTGTATAGTGATTTTATTTGGCGGTGAAGAGGTTAATCAGGCTGTATAGAGATTTATTTAAGGGCTTAGGCTGGGGTCAGACGTACGCAGTGCGAACGCACGTGCAGCCGCACCTTATCACGGCCGTAGTAGCAGCAAATGACGGGCAATTCACGAAGTACGGGCGCACGAAAGTGCGCCGCGCAATGCAAGCGGCAAACAAACACATTTTTTTGAGAATGTCAAACCGCTACTACTGACGTACAGAGTGCGCTGCGTCCGCTAGCGGCATGTGTGCGTGATTAGGAGACGTCAGACGCTGCTAATGTCCGGCCAACATAACCTCCAGACGCAAAAAGGGTTTTATTGATGATCCGTACAAAATCTCGGATGAAAATGTGCATCGTCTGACCGCTATCGCGTATTCCGTGAAAAAATACGTCCATTCGTTCGAACGCACTTTTTCACAGACGACGTGAAAAATGCGTTCGTCTGACCCTAGCCTTAGTTATGCAGGCTGTATAGAGATTTTATTTGGCGGTGAAGAGGTTAATCAGGCTGTATAGTGATTTTATTTGGCGGTGAAGAGGTTAATCAGGCTGTATAGTGATTTAATTTTTGGCGGTGAAGAGGTTAATCAG
This sequence comes from Leptobrachium leishanense, assembly GCA_009667805.1. Lineage (NCBI taxonomy): Eukaryota > Metazoa > Chordata > Amphibia > Anura > Megophryidae > Leptobrachium > Leptobrachium leishanense. The sequence goes on along the minus strand of RXON01001103.1, from coordinate 16,940 downwards.
GCTGTATAGTGATTTTATTTGGCGGTGAAGAGGTTAATCAGGCTGTATAGTGATTTAATTTTTGGCGGTGAAGAGGTTAATCAGGCTGTATAGGGATTTTATTTGGTGGTGAAGAGGTTAATCAGGCTGTATAGTGATTTTATTTAAGGGCTTAGCTATGCAGGCTGTATAGTGATTTTATTTGGCGGTGAAGAGGTTAATCAGGCTGTATAGTGATTTTATTTGGCGGTGAAGAGGTTAATCAGGCTGTATAGCGATTTTATTTGGCGGTGAAGAGGTTAATCAGGCTGTATAGTGATTTTATTTAAGGGCTTAGCTATGCAGGCTGTATAGCGATTTTATTTGGCGGTGAAGAGGTTAATCATGCTGTATAGGGATTAATTTAAGGGCTTAGTTATGCTGGCTGTATAGCGATTATATTTTGGCGGTGAAGAGGTTAATCAGGCTGTATAGTGATTTTATTTAAGGGCTTAGTTATGCAGGCTGTATAGCGATTATATTTGGCGGTGAAGAGGTTAATCAGGCTGTATAGTGATTTTATTTAAAGGCTTAGCTATGCAGGTTGTATAGCGATTATATTTGGTGGTAAAGAGGTTAATCAGGCTGTATAGTGATTTTATTTGGCGGTGAAGAGGTTAATCATGCTGTATAGGGATTTATTTAAGGGCTTAGTTATGCAGGCTGTATAGCGATTTTATTTGGCGGTGAATAGGTTAATCATGCTGTATAGGGCTTAGTTATGCCGGCTGTATAGTGATTTTATTTGGTAGTGAAGAGGTTAATCAGGCTGTATAGGGCTTAGTTATGCCGGCTGTATAGCGATTTTATTTGACGGTGAAGAGGTTAATCAGGCTGTATAGTGATTTTATTTGGTAGTGAAGAGGTTAATCAGGCTGTATAGGGCTTAGTTATGCAGGCTGTATAGTGATTTTATTTGGTAGTGAAGAGGTTAATCAGGCTGTATAGGGCTTAGTTATGCCGGCTGTATAGCGATTTTATTTGGTAGTGAAGAGGTTAATCAGGCTGTATAGGGCTTAGTTATGCCGGCTGTATAGTGATTTTATTTGGTAGTGAAGAGGTTAATCAGGCTGTATAGTGATTTTATTTGGCGGTGAAGAGGTTAATCAGGCTGTATAGGGCTTAGTTATGCAGGCTGTATAGTGATTTTATTTGGCGGTGAAGAGGTTAATCAGGCTGTATAGGGCTTAGTTATGCAGGCTGTGATCTCATTGTGAAGACTCAGCTTTAACATCAGACTCAAATGACAGAAACCAAAATACAAATAATGCAAATGAAGGCGATGTGTGAATTTGCTTAACTCGATGAGACACTGACTGTGACTGCACAGACGCGGATAGAGGGATGAGACACTGACTGTGACTGCTCTGACTGTGACTGCACAGACGCGGATTTAGGGATGAGACACTGACTGTGACTGCACAGACGCGGATAGAGGGATGAGACACTGACTGTGACTGCACAGACGCGGATAGAGGGATGAGACACTGACTGTGACTGCTCTGACTGTGACTGCACAGACGCGGATAGAGGGATGAGACACTGACTGTGACTGCACAGACGCGGATAGAGGGATGAGACACTGACTGTGACTGCACAGATGCGGATAGAGGGATGAGACACTGACTGTGACTGCACAGACGCGGATAGAGGGATGAGACACTGACTGTGACTGCTCTGACTGTGACTGCACAGACGCGGATAGAGGGATGAGACACTGACTGTGACTGCACAGACGCGGATAGAGGGATGAGACACTGACTGTGACTGCTCTGACTGTGACTGCATAGAGGGATGAGACACGGGAGAGCATCATCTATGCTAAAAGAAGAGCAGGGGACCAGGTTGGCTGGACGCAGGATGCATGGGCAGGTTTTGGGCATTGGCGTGCCAACTGCCTGCATTGGCCATATTCGTCCACCCTTTAGGTCTCGGCCTATACTTTTTGGATGTTCTTTATGTGATCCATGATAAAGAACATTGAAAATGAGCAATGCATGTGACGGCCCGGAGAACGGGCAATATCATAAGATTTATGAGGGTCCTAAGCAGCAGTATAAGATAAGCTGCCGCTCAGGTCTCACAAGGAAATTGACTGTGATTATATACAGTATATTCCACAAAGAATAAGTATCACATGTGACAGATAAGGTGAAAGAATGATTAACGAAAAGAAACCATGGAAATGGTTCTAGGGAAGTGTCAATGGAGGTAGGAAGGAAGAAGAAAGTAACGGAAGCCGTGATAGGGCACCTGGGGTGGATCTACCATTCAGGAAGATACCAAATACATTGAATCGGATCGGATCGATTCAGATTCATTGGGATTGTGCTCACTGACCCTAATTACCGTATTGGTCCAGGTGCCAAAATCCCCATAACACTGCAGGATGTAGAGATACTTTTGTTGTTTCGACACATGTTACATTTAAAGGGACAAGCTTTGAGATTCAACCTCTATTCTTCTGGACCGAAGCAAGACTGACGAAGCGTGGTCAACTCTATATACCTGTCCTACTGAGTTGTAATGTTAGTCCAAATAAAAAATGACTACATAGTTCAAAGACCTGGTGATAAAGGAAACAGCAAAACAGAAAGGCTAGCTGAAAAAATGGAAAACCAAGTGGTGATACTAAAGGAAGATTGAGAAGGGTCCTTGGATCCCCCAAGGTCTTCTGAGTTACCAGTTGACCACCCTTCACCAGGCATGACATGCAGGGTTATTCAGAGAGAGATGAAAACCAGGAAAATGGCTGGAGAAGTGAAAATTCTAGGTCAAAATAGCCAAACCATAAAAATTCTCCCATTTATCTCACTTTCCAAATCGGCTATTTGGTCTAGATTGTTCTCTTCTCCTGGTTTTCACCACTCTCTGTATAACCCTGTAGGACAGCTTGCGAACAGCAGGAAGACAGCAAAGCCAGGAGAACATTTTAATACACCAACATCCATTTCTTCTCCCAATTGACTACTCTCTTCCTGCTGCCCACAAGCTTTCCTGGTCATAAATCGATGAAGGTTGGCCAACTGGTGACTCCAAAGGACCCCAAGGTATCCAGAGACTCATATCAGAGATTAAGTAGGCGTTAATATACTATAATTTGAAACTCTGGATAGCGTAGATACTATCATCTCACACTTACATCTCCAAAGTGAAGTAGAAAAAGCAAAATTGCAATTATAGATGTTTGTAGGGGTACCCTACGGTAACGTCGCCACCAAGTGGACGCGGAAAAAAAGTAAGTGATGATAGGGTAGCCGAATTGGAGAGATGCTCCAGTATGGACAATCAGCAATGACGCCACTTGTTGTTTTTCTGAAAAACGGTTTGGGCAACAACGGAATTAGCACGATTTTTGGAAACTGTTGAACGTTAAGGTTAGGGTCTTTTTCTATTCAGCGACTTAATTATCACAACTTTTTTCAGCGTCCACTAGGTGGCGACCTGGGGTTATAAAACTGTTGCGTCCCAGTGACATAAAGGAACATACTAGATTTTTTTTTTATTTAATAACTTTTTATTCAGATTTTCATTCAGATTGTAATGAGTGCAGGAAAATGTGTAGAAAGTGTTACGTACATAGAAACATAGAAAAATGTCAGCAGATAAGAACCTTTCGGCCCATCTAGTCTGCCCAATTACATGGATACTTTACCTGGATTTATCTTTTGTTTAGGATAGTCTTATGTCTATCCCATGCTTGCTTAAATTCAATTACTGTTTTGGCCTCTACCACTTCTACTGGAAGACTGTTCCATGTATCCACCACCCTCTCAGTAAAATAATGCTTCCTGATGTTACTTTTAAACCTTTGCCCCTCTAATCTAAGACTATGTCCTCTTCTTTTGCTACTTTGTTTCCTTTTAAATATACTCCCTTCCTCTACCTTGTGGATTCCCTTTACGTATTTAAATGTTTCTATCATATCTCCTCTGTCTCGTCTTTTTTCCAAGCTATACATGTTAAGATCATTAACCTCCCTGGCAGTATTCCCGAGTGTGGCTCGGGGTTAAATTTCACTACCACGAACGGTAACCCCGAGCCACACTCGGGCTGGATACATACTCACCTCCTCCTGGCTCCCTCGCTGTCCCCGCAGTGTGATCGCAGCGAGCTGCTTCCTGGAAGGCTCCCTGCGAGTCACATGGTGCAGGGGGGCTGGACGCAGCAAACTTCATTCATAATATTCACTGAATACAAATGGCAAAGTTTATGAACGGCCACTAGGTGGCAGTACAGGATAAGAAATAGACCATACCTCGTCTCACCCTTGTTCTCAGACAGATTTCAGTGTTTTTTGTTGTATTTTATTGTACATCATTTATTTGCATTATTTTGGATAATTATTTTTGGGATAATAAATTATTATGTCGTGTTTCAAACTTTATCGGACTCCGTGTATTTACTATTTTTTTTAAATTAATTAATTTATTTATTTATTAAGGATTTTACCAGTAAGGACTCTTGATTTCACGGATTTCAGTGCGTGATTCCTAATTATTACAGACTAACTATGTACAAAAACACGTTTCCTTTAAAAAAAAATTGAGACGCTTTTAGACACAAAATTTTGAAAAAATTAGAACGCCAGGGAGGTTAAGCCTTTCCTCGTAACTTTTCTCCTTCAAGCCATACACCATTTTAGTAGCCCTTCTCTGAACTCTCTCTAAGATGTCTATATCCTTCTGGAGATACGGTCTCCAGTACTGCACACAGTACTCCAAGTGAGGTCTCACCAGTGCTCTGTACAGTGGCATTGAGTACTTCTCTCCTTCTGCTGCTAATACAGTACGTACATCGTACATAACAGACAAATAAAAACAAACATTGCTCGGTAAATAGTTTTTCTTTATTCAGGTAGTCCTAGAAATGTAGACTTGGAGGTGTATTTTAAAAAAGGAAGTAAGAGGCTGTGTGGCCATCCGTTTTCCTGCGCAGGCCAGCATCAATGAATGGTATATGATAATAGTCTTCATATATATAAAGGAGAGAACAATTAGAGCGTATCAGGAAGCCAACTAAGGAAGCCATAGGAAAAGTTTTCCCCAAGGCGAAACGCGTTTTGGCTTTTAATCTAATATTGTGTTTTATTTTTTGTATTTTATAAGTTGTAATAAATAACCCATTTTTTTACCATCATTTTGGTTGGTTCCCTATGGATATGTTTTTTTTCGGAGGTTGTACCCGGTAAACAACCACCTGGGCGATCAAGTCTAGGACCTGATTGAGGTCCAGAAAAATGTGAGTGTATCTATTTTCCTTTTCCATTATATATTGTGTTTTGCAGTCCACACTATTTCTCTCAATCTGTATTTAAGGACATCCACTATCAAGAGGATCCCATGGGCTGTTGGGTGGCCACAAATAACCCAGAATTGGAACACACAGAGCCAGTTGGGCTCAAAACAATGTGAGTGAGACTACCAGGTGTGATAAATATATGATTGAAAGTTGTACGATCTGCACCATGATGTCTCTCTTCTACAATCATGGGCCATCAGAACACCTGACCAACACGCCTCTCCTCTACAACAATGGAAAAGCATGCTTGAATCCCGATCAAAACACCTGATCAACATGCCATTCCTCTTTGATCATGAAGAAGCACGTTCAAATCCCAATCAGAACATTTGACCAACATATCTGTCTTCTAGAACCATGGAGAAGCAGACTTGAATCCTGATCAGATCACTTGACCAGATCAGCTCTCTTCTTTAAGCATGGAGAAACATGCTCAAATCCCAATCAGAACCACTGACCAGGATGTCTCTCCTCTACAACCATTAATAAGTATGCGTGAATCCCAATCAGAACACTTAACCAGCATGTCACTCCTCTCCAACTATGGAATAGTATGCACGAATTCTGATTAGAACACCTGACCAGCATGTCTCTCCACTACAACCATGAAGAAGCAGGCTCAAATACTGATCAGAAGAACTAATACAACATGGAGATGCATGCTCAGATTCTCACCACAAACACCTGACCTTTATGTCTCCCTTACAACCGTGGAGAAACTGGCTTAAATCCTGATCAGAACATCTAACCAGTATATTTCTCCTTCACACCATGAGATGCAAACATGAATCCTGATCAGGACAGCTGACCAGCACATCTCTCCTCTAAAACCATGGAGAAGCATGCTCAAATCCTGATAAGAACACCTGACCAACATGTCTCCCCTCTACAACCATGGAGGAGCATGCTCGAAGCCTGATCAGAACACCTGACCGACATGTCCCTCCTCTACAACCATGGAGAAGAAGGTCTCTGTCTTACAGCTATATAGAAGCAGGGTTCATCCTTAATACATATCAAGTTGCTGCTCTAAAACTGTGGAAAGCAGCTTTGAATACTGGCCAGAACGCCTGACCAGCAAGTGTGCATGGGCAATACACCTCACCATATGGATGTGCCTTGTTCACTATATGTATGTAATTTATAGATTGTAAGTTCCCTCTGTAACTGGGTCCCCCAATCATATATCGTATCATCCTTGTTCAGCTGTGTCCCCTGGTGAAATGTACCATCTCCTTGTTCAGTACTGTCAAATATGTTGGCACTATATAGAAAGATTGCTATTATAGCACATGGCTCAAAATTTCCACTCGCCTGCTCGCATTTGGCGAGTGGAAATTAAGTGACGGCGAGTGTAAATGCACACAGAGGCAGCACAATAAATTATTTTGTGCTGTGTAATGTGGCAGTGCCATCATGCAGTCCCCCCCTTCCCCAGGCTGCACGTTGGCAGGGATCAGCTGCCTAACCTGACCCAGTTCGTCTCTGTCACTGGCAGGGGTGGAGAAGCTTCCCTGCCTCCGCGCTTTGCTCACACTGGGGTCTGATGACTGGGTATACATGTATCTGGGGTCTGATGTCTGGGTATACATGTATCTGGGGTATGATGTCTGGGTATACATGTATCTGGGGTCTGATGTCTGGGTATACATGTATCTGGGCTCTGATGACTGGGTATTAATGTTATTTTTGTAACTTTATACTAAATAAAACCTTTAACAGTGTAATTTCATAAGATAATTTAAGGGTGTGTGTTTAGGGGTAGAGTTAAGGGCTGGGTAGGGGTTAGGTGGAGCAACTGGTGGCAAGTAACTCTTATGGCCTGGTTAGTAGCTTGGGACTTGAAGTTTTGAGCCCTGTTATAGCATATTAGCCTATATACACTTTCTATAATATAGATTGTGTTCGATGGAAGCCATCATGTACATCCGATGAAACCAAAGCCGGAACCCACGCGCTCTCCCTCCGCACAGGCAGCTTTTCTCTCTCCATTAGTCACAGGCTTCTCAAGATCTTATAAGCATTCTGTGCCATCCTCTGCATTCCAGCGGCTGAGGAGAGCCCCCCACCACACTTGGTTACTAATAAGCTACTTTTATTGTTTGCTTGCGAGTGCCACATTCGGACGAGCATTCATCCATTGCTTACTATACCGTTTCTATATCTTCTCTGACAGCATCCTTTATGTCACTTTTGTATTCGTATTTCCGTAGACGCGGTGAGATGGAGCATCCTGTCTGACCGGCCGCCTTTCTCACATAATTACTGGGTACGAGGACTTGGGCTACGCCGTAATACTCTTAAAATCGATTTTATGGAACCAAAAAAAAACAAAAGTGATATTTTCTATCAGATTATTTAATTTTGTTTTTGTACGTGAAACAATAAAGGACTTCATCAACATAATATCAACCATTCCTAAAGGGCTACACTTTCCACTAGTCGAGGGCGCTATCCATGAAGTTGAACCATCACTAGGAAACTGTTCTTCGAGGACCTCCAATTATTGGAATTCATAGTTGGTTGTCAATTTCTTTTGGTCTTTTCTTAATTGACTTGAAGTAAACTATTCATGCCTGCCCACCTGTGTCCTCTTTGACCACTGGAGTTCCCAAGTTACTATGGGCATATCACAACTATGACACCAGCAGGTCTTTTCAAAGAAAGAGGAAGCTCAGGAGAATGACTGGAGAAGTGAAAATTCTAGGTCAAAATAGCCAAACCAGAAAAATTTTCCCATTTATCTCACTTTCCAAATCGGCTATTTGGTCTAGTTTAGTGGTTCTCAACCTGTGGACCCTCAGGACCCACAATTTGCGTTGGTCACTAAGTCGCGACCCAAAAATAATCGAATTTCTGAAGCATTATAATTTATTCCACAAAACAACGTGTGCAATATTCTACAATGTATGCGCTTTTTAAACAATTTTGTAAATAAACAGGGATTTTTTCCAAAATGGATAGTGCAATAATCACAAAACTAGTGAAAACGAAAGCAAAAACCCAATAAAATAAACTGTAATTGAAACATATGAAATTATTTAGAACGTATGGGAAAACTGGGGATGCTTCTTGCTTTTAATAAGTGGCTCAAGGTCTGGTGGCAGACAAAGCAACTCTAATTAAAATCACTACTGAATGAATAATAAGCTATATTATAAAAAAAACTTAACTCATCTGCTCCATGCTCCCCCGTCGTCTGTCTCTGCCGCTGCGAGCATTATTTTTTTGCGGCAGCCTGTCCTTCCTAAGCCTACGCAATCTGTGTAGTTCTACTCTACGTTAATCGTGTGCGCTCAAGCTGGCAAAGAGATGGAGAAGTCTGACTGCAACGCGCGTCTGGTGCTTCCTACTTCCTGCACCTACACTCTTCAGTGCCTCAGAGAGACACTCTAGAGCAATGGAATTGTTTGGACCAATGGGAAAGCACCATTGGTCCAAGCCATTCAAAAAAGGATTTTACCAGGAAGGATACATTGAGATTTCTCTCGTTTTCAAGTATGTCCTGGGTGGCGAGTATGTACCGTTAGGTGTCTTGCCCAAGGACACTTACTGGAGAGGTGCTCGTCGGGATCAAACCCATGTCTCCACAGGCTCTCTCCACGCAGAGCAGTGATGTTATCTGTACTCCACCCAGCCGGTACATCTTGCCACTACTCTACTCCACCCAGCCGGTACACCTTGCCATTACAGAGTATCTTACCTGATGCAGCGGGTCCCAGGTGGAGCCTGGGAACATTTAGAGGTAGCCGCGCTGCCTGGGACCCGCTGCCGCAGGTAAGATGCATCAGCGGGTCCCAGGCATTAGAGAGGCATGGGGGCACTTGCCCCATGACCCAGTCTGCCCCTGGTCGCGACCCAGTTTTGGGTCACGACCCACCACTTGAGAAACACTGGTCTAGATTGTTCTCTTCTGCCATTTCTCCTGATTTTCACCTTTCTCTGGATAGCCCTGCAAGTTTCTACTGGTACCATCAAATATGCAGTGTTGATAGTGTTTAGAATCTGACAGGTTAGAGCAGTGTTTCCCAAACCTGTTCTCGGTACCCTCACCCAGGCCAGATTTTGCAGATCACCTTGGGGAAAAGCAGACTGAATCCTGCAATCAATGAGCAGCAAATCACATTCCCTGTGCTGCGCTTCAGATATCTGGAAAACCTGGTGAGGCAGAGGGTCCTGAGGACAGGTTTGGGAAACACTGGGTTAGAGGTTAGAGGTGAGAAATGTATTATTATTTCTGTTGACCTGTCAAGGGAACCATGTGGCTCGGGTGCAGGTGGTAGTACAATGCTGGCTCGTGGTCAGGCCCATGTCAAGGCTTTTGTTCCATACATTTCCTCGTGCGAGTTGAGGAGACTCAGTTGATCCACCACACTACATAGCCAGGGCCGGCTTACCGATTAGGCAAATTAGGCATGTGCTTACATGTGCTCACCCCAGGGTGATACCTTGCTCTGTAAAACTAAATGAATAAATACATAAATAAATAAATGTTTTTTTCCCAGTTTTAAACAGATGTGGTGGACATCTTTCTCTGTTCATTGGGGTGCGCTCCAGATTTCTATGCCTACAGGCTCCTGAGATGTGAATCTGGCCGTGTGCATAGTCATAAGTAAGAATGGTCCATGTGTGCAGAAACTGGGATAAAAGGTGCATGGAAAACTATGGGGGTTATTCAGAGAGCACCGAAATGTCGACTACATTTCGGCGCTCTCTCGTTCCCTGCACTTCGGGGAATCAAATTTCCCCACCATGCGGTGAATTCAGTATTCACCGCAGGGTCCCCGGAGTCCAGGGAACGGACCCGAAAATCCACCGAAAAAACACCAAAAAATGCATCCGATACGACCCGAAGTATCGGATCAAACGAAGCGCCGCAAACAACATGCCGGACACGTCCGGAAAAAGCCAACGAGCTGTCGAGCACAGCTGTCACCAGAAAAAAGCCGACAAGCTGACAAACGGTAAAAAAAAAGATTGAAAGAATCAAAGTTGAAACTCTGTTTGCAAAAAAACTACTGAACGAAAATGTCTGGAATTTACATATAAGATCCTATGAATGATAATAAAAAGGGCCGTTACAGAAAAAAGAAAAAAAACGTTTATTTAAAAAAAAAAAAACAGAAAAAAATTTTTGCAGAGAAAATACAAAAAAATGCCTAAAAGATCCTAAAAAATCAATAAATAAAGAGACTTTTTGCTGCAGATAAAAAGAATAAACGATTTATTAGATATTGAATAAAAACAGGAATATTTTTAACATTGAAGCCAATGGGATTCGCCTGAACAATCCTGTCGAATGAAAACACCGAACAGCAGGGCATTTCGGCAACTTTTCTCTGCTGTTCAGTGTCTCTGAATAGACGAAGCATTGCTTCTCTCTGGGGGATTTTACTGCCGTCGAACAGCCACTGGCAATTCGTCAAAATTTGGCAAACTGCCTGCTCTCTGAATAGCCGAATGGCCATGAAATGTCACTGTATGGGGAGATTCCCTGTTCGGTGCCTTTTTGGGGCCAGATCGGCTCTCTCTGAATAAGCCCTCATGAGAAATAGAGATATCAATGGAGATATAAAAAAAATAGTAGGTGGATACTTAACTCTTACACAGCAAAAAAAAGAATGTGTCCGAATAGCTTCAACCACATTTTTTCAGTGATCGAACAAACCAAATTTCATCTTAATGCCGACTTTGTTAATCTAAATTTCACTGAAAAATGACTCAGCATCTCAGAGGTTCTTGCTCCAAAGTTAAGTGAAACTTTATTCCATCAACATTTCAGTCCTTCAGAACGGAAATGTTCATGAAACAAAGTTTCATTTAACTTTGGAGCAAGAACCTCTGAGTTGCAGAGTATCGCACTTTCTCTTTATATATACACTTTCTCTTTATATATATGCTAAGGACGCGCTCAGCCTGCCCTTCCAAGTGGTTGCTGCCTTTAACCCCTTAGGGGCTGGATTGCGATTCAGTTGGATTGCGATTCGGCGCCAACAGGCGCCGGATCGCTGTCCTCTCCCGGAGGTGGCCGACATCTTGGATGTCGGCCAAGCCTCCGGGATCTCCCCCCGCCTAATGGCATCATCGCGCATGGACGCGATGACGGCAGTTTGGGAGTTAACCCTAGCTGCCACCTATGGTTGAGATTTCCAATGATACCAAACATGACAATGTTAAAAGTAAAGGAAAAAAAATAAAAATATAAATAAAAAAATTAAATAAAAATTAAACAAAACATCATTTTTTTTGTTTTATTAACCACTTAAGGACGCGCGGGTGGCGCCCTGAAGGCGTGGCTTTCGCCAGCGAGGCGTACAGGTACGCCTTGCCGACAGGTGCGTCACGCCGCACTAATTCTGGCCCTCTCCGAAGTCAGCACGCAGCGTGCATCATTGGCTGCAGGGCACGGCTTGATTTCAGGCCGTCTCTGTGCAGCCAATGACGTGTGCCGCGAGCTTGCGTGTGCAGGCTGCGGCGAGGGGCCGAGGTGGCCCAATTGAAGACAGAGTGGCGTACATGTACGCCCTGCGTCTTCCAAGCCCGCCCACCACCAAGACGGCATGGAAAGTCCTACGGCGCGAAGGGGTTAATGCAGCATTATTGTTCACAATTAAATGATAATGTGAACAATGATGCTGCAATAACAATTTTGTTTGGGGGGTTTACCTAACATCACATAATTTCTCAGAAAAATAATAGTAATGGGATCCCAGTTCTAATTTTTTTAACAAGCACTCCCCAAGAAGATAAAATCAGAAAAAAACACTTTACACGCGGTAGATAATTGCAAATGCAAATTTTATTACATTTTTTGTTATAATAGTCAGGCAAGGCATGACATATACATATAATAATAATATATTATGGATCTGCCGAGTCTGCCAAAAAAAATGATATATAATATGTCTGGGTTGTATAATAAAACGTGGCTTCAAATCGCGTTTAAACATGATGAGCACAACCGGTAAAAATGAGCTCAGCACACAGGGGTGAAATGGCTCAGCAGCGTAAGGGTTAATAATAATAAAACAGGATATTATTATATATAATAATAATATAAAGAAAAAAATACAATGTAACACAGGACTGATAAAAATTCAAAAAAGTTTTATTACATAATTAAATAATCGTCAATGTTTCAGTCCCTAAAAACATTTAACAAGACCTACAGGGTTATTCAAAGAGAGGTGAAAAGCAGGAGAATGACTGGTTTATTGGTTTTTGGTGAGTCATTCTAGGTCTCGAAAGATATTCGAAGAACACACCATTTCTGAACCAATTTAAAGCAGGTTTCCGCACAGCAAAGGTGGCCAAAAAACTCTTCCAAGACAGAAAACCGGTCGCAGTGCAAGAATACTACGTTTCGACAGCCGAAACATTGGACCGCTTGACCCTAGAAATCAGCTGTCTCTATTCTACGTCATTCTAGGTCTGTCTAGCACGCATTCATCTAGTGGTACCTCTTACGCCACAGACGTTTGTATCCAGTCTTGCCATGATCTTTGTGTGATTACCCTATGACAAGGTTGGCAGTTCCAGTGAACTCTTGACCCACACCTCGCATGCTTTGCATATAATAGAAAGCTTGAATGCCCGCTCACAAATTCCTCCTGTCTTGTTGACACTCAGCACTAATCCACGCTTAGAATTTCTGTGCGCTTATCAGTACACAACTGAGAGGGCCTTTCCGTTGAAACCAAATTACTAAAACATAGTTACCCAGCACTGTCAGACAGAAATGGATTCCATCACGTTATCCATTATCAAAAACACTCAACAACATGCTATGAGCAACAGACACAATAGCCATTAATTGTGTTTTGCTTCTCTCTTCGGTTTTTGTAGTGTCCAAGCTAATAGCGTAGAACATGAGTGTCCACTGCAGGGCGCCATGTTATTAACCATATGTTCATCAATTATTTATTATTCTCTGAATACTGATATTTTGAGATCTCCCTCCATTTCTGTTAGGAAAAATCTGTTTGTTTTTCCCTCCTCCTCCCTCCCCCCACAAGTTGTAAATAGTGGCTATCTGTGCATTGTCACTAACCTCATTCTATTTCAGCAGGATACTCACAGACTCACCTCAATCTCTCCCCTCTGCTGTCCCAACCCACCCTATCTATCCACCCCCCCCCCCTCAATCAGGGCCAGTCCCTAATTTCAGCTCTCCTTTCCAGCTGTCTCCACTTCTCTCTCTAATTACTCTTACTAATCCCAAACTTCTGGTCCTTTTCATGCAATCCCTATGATATTCGTCTGGCCACCAGTTTCACCGTCCCTTCGCTCCCATTTGTTTCAGTTACCTTTAGAGTGTAAGCTCATGGGATGTCACAGTCTGCCTGAGCTCTTGGTTTAAAGTGCTGTATTACCTGGACAGTTATCGTACGACCAGGGTTGTATTTCCTCTTGTATCATGTAAGTCTGCTGTTTGTGCTTCCCCATTGTAAAGCGCTACGGAATCTGTTGGCGCTATATAAGTACTTGTAACTGTAACTTTGTATTTCTGTAACAATTCAATGTTTCTTGAACTCAGGACATACTTGAAAAGGAGAGAAATCTCAATTTATCCTTCCTGGTAAAATTCTTTATAAATAAATAAATTAAGATAAACTATTCGAAACGAAGGAAAACTATTCGAGCGAGAATTCTTTAAAAAATGTTAATATCGGTTAAAGCACACTGTATTAATTATTCTAAAGAAATATTCTTTAATAGTTTTAAAAGGTTTAAAGTTTGTAAGTCGGCCCGTCTGTTGTTTTTGGCGGCCTCCTACTCCGTCTCTGAGGCCCAAACAGGCCAGTGCATCCATCAGATCAATTAGGAAGTTGCCTAAGGCGCCCTTAGGTGGGGGGCGCCACTCTGGGTTGATATAATGGCAAACATTAAAGCAGACGTTAAGTTCTGCCTGTGTAGCCTGCCATGGAGCTTCTCTCGCAAGCCCAACACGGGTGATGGATCCGTGAGCTCTCTGATGGCAAGTGCCCTCTGCCTGCGAGGTGGTGAGAAAGACATATCTGGGTGAGGTAAATCGATGTGTTGGTGGGAACGAAGAGTTTAGCAGAGAGACATTGAAGGTGGATGAAATGGGAAAGATAGAAACAATAAGAGTAAGAAATGTATTAGCGGAACAGTGACAGTATTTGATGCGGAAATAATAGAGGGTGGGGGTGGCAACACATTTTATGCCATGGGTGTCAGAAACCCTTGCACCGGCCCTGGACATAGAACTGCCTTTCCTTATCAAGCTGATAAAAAGGCCTGAATTTTTGTAGTTTGTATGTCGATGGTCTCTTAAATATGTTTGAGGGTTGTGTCATTAGATGGTTTTCCGCTGCTGCGGATGATGGTCTTTTATTCATCCACTGCCCCCACCTACGTCTTATGTAGCCCACCTCACTTTGTCTACTCCGGCAGGTCTAGGGTTTCATCTCTTGTTCTTGTTCATTAGTTTCTCACAGACTTGTCGTCAGTTAGTCCTCGCTTCCCAAATTACCATAATTGGCATCAACACTGAACATAAAGAGTGGCTATGGATACAGGTTCACGACCAGAGCTACAGTCAGACACCTGTTCGACATGGCCACCACCAAGCTGTGTGTCAAGAATGAGCTGAGCACAGACTCGCTGATAGGGCATACAGCAGGACGTAGACCCACTGAATGAACAGCACAACAGAGACATTGAGTATAATACCTGGGGACACAACAGACACATGAGAACCACGAGAGAGGCAAGGAGGACAGCAACAGCCAGGAACCTCCAGGGGGTTATACAAGTGCTGAAGCCCCAGTTCAATGGCAAGAACAAGACGCAGTGTATTAAAATGTAATGACCAAACATCTATCTATCTATCTATCTATCTACGTATCCCATATCTATCTCTCTATCTATCCCATATCTATCTATCTATCCCATATCTATCTCTCTATCTATCCATCTATCTATCCCATATCTATCTATCTCCTATCTATCTATCTATCTATCTATCTATCTATCTATCTATCTATCTATCCCATATCTATCTATCTATCTATCTATCCCATATCTATCTCTCTATCTATCCATCTATCTATCCCATATCTATCTATCTCCTATCTATCTATCTATCTATCTATCTATCTATCTATCTATCTATCCCATATCTATCTATCTATCTATTCCATATCTATCTATCCCATATCTATCTCATATCTATCTATCTATCTATCCCATATCTATCTATCCCAAATCTATCTATCTATCCCATATCCATCTATCTATCCCATATCTATCTATCTATCTATCTATCTATCTATCTATCTATCTATCTATCTATCTATCTATCTATCTATCCCATATCTATCTATCTATCTATCCCATATCTATCTATCCCAAATCTATCTATCTATCCCATATCTATCTATCTATCTATCTATCCCATATCTATCTATCTATCTATCTATCTATCTATCTATCTATCTATCTATCTATCTATCTATCCCATATCTATCTATCTATCTATTCCATATCTATCTATCCCATATCTATCTATCTATCTATTCCATATCTATCTATCCATATCTATCTATCTATCTATCTATCTATCCCATATCTATCTATCTATCTATCCCATATCTATCTATCTATCTATCCCATATCTATCTATCTATCTATCTATCTATCTATCCCATTTCTATCTATCTATCTATCTATCCCATTTCTATATATCTATCTATCTATCCATATCTATCCCATATCTATCTATCTATCTATCCCATATCTATCTATCTATCCCATATCTATCTATCCCATATCTATCTATCTATCTATCTATTTATCTATCTATCTATCTATCCCATATCTATCTATCTATCCCATATCTATCTGTCATGGAGCTGATGTAACGCTCCATGCTTCAAACCCCAAGAGACTTTATGTTCATTTATATCGTGTGGTTTTAAATATATTTTACATCGTTTGGTTTTAGTTTAATTTAGTTTAGTGTAAAATGGCATAGCTTTGGTTTTAAAAATACTTATATTCCTGTAGGTAAATGTGTCTTTGTGTAAACAGTAAACAAGCTTTACTGCTGTGTAATTTATGCAACAGGGCTTTTCCCATTGTCTAGCTGCATGTTTAATTCAAGGGATCTCTGATAGTGTGTGTTTAATCTGATGTGTTAGAACAATGGATATACAAATGTTGTGTGAGCTGAAAAGCTAAAGAATGTAAAGAATGTTTATTGTAAATAACTGACCTAATGTAATTAGTATGGGTATGCAAATTATGACTGTTGCACTTCAGCATAAATGGTGGTTGTTCATTAAAAAGTCAGAAAACTCTCAGAGCTCAGAGAGAGAGGATCCTGTTTTAAAGCATACAGCCGCGCCTGGTGTCTTTATTTCAGCGACGCTACACTATACACTATCACCCTCAGAAGGCAGAGAGCGGCCTTCTGGAGATTCCTAACGGCTCCAGGGCAGAGGAACAGAAGCAGGCAGCTCAAGCTGCTCGAGGCGCTGAGGACAGCGCTCCCAGTAGCCGGGCTGACCG
Organism: Leptobrachium leishanense; assembly: GCA_009667805.1. Taxonomy (NCBI): domain Eukaryota; kingdom Metazoa; phylum Chordata; class Amphibia; order Anura; family Megophryidae; genus Leptobrachium; species Leptobrachium leishanense. The sequence goes on along the minus strand of RXON01001103.1, from coordinate 86 downwards.
CAACGAAGGGGTGTCTGGAGAACCAGGACAGACAGAAGGGAACGGTTCCTTCACTCTATCTATCTATCTATCTATCTATCTATCTA